>CAVLGL010000035.1:2764467-2970677 GCA_963668995.1 Parnassius mnemosyne | reverse complement strand
TATCCTGTGTGGTACTCTTCTCATTTAATCAATCTTTTAAGACAAAAACATAGACACCATAAAAAAATTAAAAAGTATAAAAATCCGCTAGGTTAAATAAAATCTGAATATTTAAGAGAAAACTGTAATAAGCTAATGAAGGAGTGCTATAATATGTATTATAATAGTGCTATAATAAACGCAATAGAAACAGATATTTAAACCAACCCCAAACAAGTTTGGACACACATCAAAAATCTACCAAAGAACAGCACATAATATCCTAATATAATGACCTTTAAGCACGCTACATCATCAGGTACAAAGCTAATAGCGGACATGTTTGCATCTCATTTTTTTCAATATATGAAAGAGATCTTACCGATAACAATTCATATAATATTTGCACAGGATTCATTGCAAATTCCTTTGATGTTATCGGGAAAATTCTATTTAGACCAGGGGATATTATAAATAAACTGAACAATCTGGATTTCACAAAGGGGGTAGGCCCAGATAACATACATTCACTAATTTTAATAAACTGTGCAGATGCGTTAACTTTTCCACAAACTTTTCTATACAATCGATCTCTCAAATAGGGTATATTCCATGATGAATGGACACTAGAGCTAGAGTAGTACCTATATATAAGAATAGCAATAGCAAAAGACTTAGTTGTTAACTACCGTCCAATATCTATTTTGTCAGCAGTATCGAAAGTATTTGAATCATTAGTTCACTCTGTAATTTATCGTCATACTCAAAAATATATATCGAAAATCAGCATGGTTTTATGTCAAGAAGGTCGACCAACACTAACCCTATTCTATTCACTTCTGATATAAAAGTAGATCAAGGCTTACAAGTTAACGCCATCTATACAGATTTACCAAAAGCCTTATACAAAGTGAACCACAGATTCCTGATTCATAAATTATATTTATTTGTAATTATAAATACCTACTGGAATGGTGTAAATCTTACCTTTTAAATCGCTTTTCCAGGGTGATAATTGATGGCGAACCATCGAGGCTATTTGAAGCATTTTCAGGAGTACCCAAGGGCTCGATTTTAGGACAGTTATTTTTTAACATATTTGTCAATTTCATAATACGTGCGCCTAACCACGGCGTTCTATGTCTTTTTGCTGACGACCTTAAGATTACGAAAACTGTATCAACAGCTTCAGATGCCCAACATCTCTAGGAAGACATTAATAATCTTCAGGAATAGTGTAACAATAATAAAATGTTCCTAAATGGTGTGAAATGCTGTCACATTAAGTACAGCAGAAAACGTAATAAATATCAATCGAAATACACAATACCAGACACCAAGTTGGAAGAAGTGACTACTATTCAAGATCTTGGAGTCATAATGGAACGCAATATGAAGTTTCGGAACATATTAAATAAAAATATAATAAAATAAACCTTTATTTTTTTCTCCCACAAATTGTACATTGCATATTTTAACTTTTAAAACATATATATTTTTTTATTAACAAAACAAAGAGTGCATAAATTTGTGGGAGACGGGAGTTTAAACTAGGATACACTGTGCTATGGACCTCCCGGCTCCCCAGTTAGGATGATCAACTAGATTTTTTTTTCTTTTTATTATATATAGCATAGACATTTTTTCGTTTTCCAGAGAGCATACGCGTAATCTTATTGTGTGTGTATGTGTGTGTGTGTGTGTGTGTGTGTGTGTGTGTGTGTGTGTGTGTGTGTGTGTGTGTGTGTGTATGTGTGTGTGTTAAGTCGTACGTGGTATGTTAAGATGCGATTTGCAGTAATTGTTCTGTATTTTCATAATCAAGTTTAAGCAGCCAATCTGAAATTTTCTTTTTACATTCAAATTTTGTTAGGTTAATGATACGGTGTAATTTGTTTGCTTTGTTATATAATCGACTACCTCTAAAACTGAAAAACTTTTGAACAAAAATGTTTTTATCGGAATAATTTTACAAACTTCATAATCTCTCCTCGTACCAGAATTCCTTATATTATCCAACAAATCAATACAACTATGTTTTTTTAAGATTATTGATAATATGTAAATTTTTCGAACAGTTAACACATTGGCTTCTGCACACAAGTTCGTAGTCGGATACATCCTAGCTTTTTTCAAGGCAATTTTCAATATCATCCTTTGTACCTTTTCAACTTCCATCATTAATGTTTTACTAGAGCCTCCCCATACAGAAATGCCATAAGACAGGATAGATTTATCTAACGATTCATATACAGTTTTAATTAAATTCCAATTTGCGATATGTCTTAAGTTTTTAAATATGTACGAGTAGATAAGCTTTCTAATTTTTTGAACTAAATAGTTTATATGTTCTTTGTAGCTTAGATTCTTGTCTATTATTATGCTGAGGTACTTTATGTTATTTGTATTTTCAATATAAGGACATTTACAGTTTGTAATAGAGGTCATATCACATGAATGTGCTATGATTTTAAATTTAATTGTAATTCAGGATAAATTTCGGATGGAAAACATTACATATTTTGGTTTTGTCGGAATTTAAAGTGAGACTATTTAGAGCAAGCCAGTGGCAGACTATATTGAAACCATCCTGTGCAATTTTGAAAACTTCTTCTCAAGAGTCACCGTAAAACGAGAGGGTTGTGTCGTCAGCATATGCAGCAGCAGATTAGTCAGCAGATTATTTTACAATTGGGGATGTTTTATTGACAAAGATCGTTTATGTAGCAAAGGAAGAGAGTTGGACCGAGAATACTCCCTTGTGATACTCCGTAGTTGATTGGTCTTTTATCACTAAAAATCTCTCCTATCCTAACTCGTTGTGAGCAATTTGTAGGTAATCTTTAAAAAGTTGTAATTTTTTCAAGTTTCTCGATCAGTTTAGAATATAAAATAGTGTCAAGAGCTTTTTGCAGATCAATAAAGATTGTGATACATTTTTTATTGGAGTCTTTTTTTTTTTTTTTTTTTTATAGGAGAGGGGGCAAACGAGCATGCGGCTCACCTGATGGTAAGTGACTACCGCCGCCCATGAACAACCGCAACACCAGGGGAATTGCAGATGCGTTGCCGGCCTTTTAAAAAGGAGTAGGCTCTTTTCTTGAAGGTCCCTAAGTCGTATCGGTCCGGAAAAATCCCTGGTGGTAAACTATTCCACAAGGAAGTTGTGCGAGGAAGAAAACATCTTCTAAATCGCACAGTGGTGGACCGCCAATCATCCAGATGGTGTGGATGGTATCGGGAGTTCTGCCGCGATGTGCGTTCGTGAAATTTGGCGGCTGGGATTAATCCGAACAATTCCTCAGAGCACTCCCCATGGTAGATGCGAAAGAAAATGCAAAGAGATGCAACATCTCTTCGCAGTGCCAATGAATCGAGCCGATCGGAAAGGGCTCGGTCGTCGACGATTCGAGCCGCTCTGCGCTGGATGCGGTCAAGTGGAAGGAGCTGGCACTGGGGAGCCCCTGCCCAGAGATGGGAACAGTATTCCATGTGAGGCCGAACCTGCGCCTTGTAAAGTTGCAGGCGGTGTGCCGGCATGAAATACTGTCCCGCTCTGCTGAGCACGCCAAGCTTTTTAGAGGCCAATTTGGCCTTCTCTTCCAAGTGACCACGAAACTGCACGTCACTCGATATGTCGACTCCGAGGATACCGATACTGGCTGAGGCAAGAAGGGGAGTGCCTTGAAACTGAGGAGATACGACAAAGGGGTTCTTTTTAGCGGTAAACGCGCAAACTTGTGTCTTCTGAGGATTAAACTGGACTAGATTTAGTCGCCCCCAATCCGAGACTTTGTCCAGCAAAGACTCGACTTCAGACACAAGTTTGTTCCGGTACTCGGCGACGTTTTCCCGAGAAATATTGGCCCGGCCGGTGTATAGAGCATCACCAGTGCTGTCATCCGCATAGCAATGAATGTTACCAGTTAGCAACATATCATTGATATGCAGAAGAAACAGCGTTGGTGATAGCACACAGCCTTGTGGAACACCAGCGTTAATAGGCTTGTAGTCAGAACATGCACCGTCTACAACGACCTTGATGCTCCGATCTGCAAGAAAGCTGGTGATCCAATTGCACAATTTCTCGGGAAGCCCATAGGAAGGCAGCTTCGAAAGAAGCGCTTTGTGCCAAACCCGATCAAAGGCCTTCGCAATGTCCAGACTAACGGCCAACGCCTCCCCCTTGGACTCTACTGCCTTCGCCCATCTATGGGTCAGGTAGACCAGAAGATCACCAGCTGATCGACCCCGACGAAAACCGTATTGGCGGTCACTAATCAGCTGGTGATCCTCAAGGTACCGGATGAGCTGGCAGTTAATAATGGATTCCATTATTTTGGAGAACAAGGAGGCGATCGCGATAGGCCTATAGTTGGACGGGTCTGAGCGGTCGCCTTTTTTAGGGATCGGGTGGACAAAAGCTGTCTTCCATGAATTCGGGACTACGCCTTGGGAGTAGGAGTACCGGAAAAGACGCGTTAGGACCGGTGCCAACTCCGGAGCACACGTCCTCAGCACAATTGGGGGGATTCCGTCAGGCCCACTCGACTTCTGGATGTCCAGGGAGAGAAGTGCTTTGCGAACTGAGCGCTGTGAGAATAGCACATCCGGCATGGAGCACTCACACCGCGGGATGGTCGGCGGTATTTTCCCCCCGTCATCAAGAGTCGAGTTGGACGCAAAAAGGGAGCCTAAAAGGTCGGCTTTGTCTTTTGCGTCTTGGGCCAGTGAGTCGTCCTCCCTGTGCAGAGATGGTAGTGATGGCTTACAGAAATTCCCTTGGACAGCCTTGGCGAGAGACCAGAATGCACGGGTTCCCGAAGGAAGGCGAACAAGTTTCTCGCCAATTCTGCCTATGTGCTCTGACTTTGCCTTGGCAATAACTCTTTTGAAGGACCTGGAGGCGAAGTTATACTTCTTTTTAAGTGTGCTGGTGTTTACATCCCGAGTCACCGAAGCCGCAGCCCAGGCTTGATAACACTCCTGCTTACTGCGCAATGCAGTCTTACAGGAGCGACCAAACCAAGGCTGAGTTCTGCCTCCGATGGGTACCACAGATGATGGAATAAATAGTTCCATTCCCTGTAGCACCACATCAGTGACAGAGTCAGCAACAGCACTGGGATCATCCGGCGAGAAGCAAACCCGCCCCCATGGGTAGGATGCAAAGAAAGACCGCATTCCGTCCCAATCCGCCGACCTGTAATGCCAAACACGGCGGCAACCTGCAGAACGCAACCGCGAAGGGAGCATGAGTGGCACCATACTCCGGATCAGACAATGGTCCGAAGAGCCGAGAGGGGCATCGACGGAAACCTGATATCCGTCCGGATGAGAGGTCAGCAGAAGGTCCAACAGGGAAGGTGTATGATCCTCCACATCTGGAATCCGCGTAGGCGAAGTAACCAGTTGTGTCAGACCATATGCCAAGGCAAAGTCATAAACAGATCTCCCCGCATGATCGGTTAAACGTGAACCGAGCCATTCGGCATGGTGGGCGTTAAAATCGCCAAGGATCACGATCTCTGCGGATGGGACCTGTTGTAGCAAGGAATCTGTAGCCATTTGGACGTGGTCGATGAGTCGGTCTGTTTCGGCATTACCGCTATGGGACCTATAGAGGCACCCGTAGACGCGCGGATGGTCGTCGCTGTCTACGCGTAGCCAAAGGATGGACAGGTCCGAACCTTCAAGACTGCCGAGGCGTCGAGAACAGATGTCCTCTCTAACATACACGCAAACTCCAGCCCGAGGCACAAAGGAGTGCTCCAATTTGTACCCCGGGCAGGAGAGATACGAAATATCAGTCGGAGAGGAAACCTGCGTCTCGGTCAAAAAGAGCAAGGCCGGCTTCGCCGTCTCGAGATGGTAGTGGACGGCGTTTAGGTTAGAGTGAAGTCCCCTGATGTTGCAGAAATTCACGGATAGCGTGGCAGGGGTCGCCTTGGTATTGTTGCTCAGCTTGCCCCGAGCAGTTTTGTTTTTGAGCGGAATTTTGCCCCCCCCAGAATACGCGGGGCAGCCTGAGCACCCACGCTCAGGATTGGAATAACATGGTCGTGGATGCTCAGCGAGGGATTCTCCAGGGGTACTGGTACCCTCCTGGGGTAGTCTATTGTCTAATTCCGCTACCATGTTGATGGGGGGGGGGGGGGGGGGAATTGGGCCTCCGGCCACCTGCACTCACCAGACGAAACGCAGAAGCAGAGCCTCTACTTCACGCCGGTATTCTGTGAGGTCGTGGTACCAACCCGGCTCGAGCCGGCCCATACGTGCAACAGCAAAAAACTGCTGCAGGGCTCTACCACCGTTATTGGAGTCTAAGTATAAATATGTATAGCGTCCGTAGTTGATTTACTCTTTCGAAAACCGAATTGATCATTTGAGAGAATTTCGTTATCTTCTAAATATTTTATAAGTCTAGTGTTTATTATTCTTTCAAGGAGCTTAGATATAGACGGGAACGATATTGGACGATAGATAGTGATGATCTCCCGCTTTCCGTTTTTAAAAATTGGAATTGTGATTGATCTTTTTAAAACTGTTGGAAAAAAAAACCTTCTTCTAGACACCTATTAAAGCTGTGATTAAGTGGGGGGATAATAAATTCTTTAAGACATTTTAAAATTTTTGGCGTAATACCATCCCAACCGGCACCACAATCAGTCTTAAGATTAAGAATGAGACGTTCGAGTTTTTCTTCACTTATTTTAAGTAGGACAAAATACTTACTTTTGACTGTTACTGGATTTATAGTGGTAAGAAGAGGCGGAAGATCTGTTTTAAGCTGATTTGACAACTCAGAGCCTATATTTGCAAAAAAAGTGTTTATAAAGTTTACGGAACTTATCGGGTTATTTTCAATCTTGAGATGTTCAGCTGGTAGCTCTTTTGGTTTATTTAAGTTATTTATATTTTTAACAACATTCCAAATTTCTTTATTATCATTTCCAGCAGCTATTAATTAATTTCTTTTATAATGATTCTTTTGTTTTTTTTTTTTAATATATCATTAAAAAAAATTTTGTATCGGTTATAAGTACGTTTTAAAATTTCATTTTGAGGATCTTTATTTAATTTATAATGCAATCTATCTCTAGTTCTTATACATCTTAATAAACCAACAGTTATCCAGGGTTTTATTGTGATTTTGCTTCGGGGTATTCTAATTTTTATTGAATTATTAACAATTATTTTTTGTATGAGTTCAACAATAAAGAGTATTGATTGATTTAGATTAAGTTCATTATTATATATCTCATTAAAATTTAGGTTTTTACAATCTTCATATAGGTTATCGAAATTTAATTTATTAATTTAATTATTTTTAATGTAAATATTTTTTTTATCTATTAAATACAGAAAAGAACCGGTTCGTGGTCAGTAATGGAAGTTAATAATATTGACAAGATAGTTTTTTTTTATAGGATAAGGGTGACAAACGAGCACACAGTCCACCTGATGGTAAGTGGTTGCTGCGGCCCATAGACATCTACATCTATCTTTATCTGTAGATGCGTTGTCACCCATGAGGACTAAGATGAAATGCCTCATTACCAGTAAAAAGGGCCTCCGGCCACCTGCACTCACCAAGCGGAACGCAGAGGTAAGCCTCTACTTCACGCTGGTATTCTGTGAGGTCGTGGTACCACCACGGTTCTAGCCGGCCCATCCGTGCGACAGCAAAAGCTGCCGCGTGGCTCTACCACTGTTAAAAAGTGAGAGAAGCAAATAGGTCGCTAGGATTTATATTGAGAAACTCAAGGGATTTTAAAAAACCAGCAACTGTCATTCAGCTTTACAACAGTTTTGTAAGGAGCATGCTCGAGTATTGCAGCATACTATGGTGCCCTACTTATAAAACTCACATAGAAAGTAATTCGTAGCTTAACCTACCGTTTTGGTACTTCAAGAGATATCAAAACCTATAGTGAAAAAATTAAACATTTTCAACTAGAGCCATAAAATTGTAAATAATCATATAGACTGCGTCCCTTTATTGTCCAAATTTCAATTTAACGTACCATCCAGAATACCGAGATATCTGTGCAGTCTTTTTAAGAACAAATTTTGTATGACAAACTTGGGTCGTGACTCCTCAGTGATCCGTATATCTCGTCACTCACCAAAAATATACCCGACCTTGACATTTACTATAATAACCTCACTCAATTTATGACTAAACTTAAGCATGTCAACAATCATACAAATCAGCTTTTATTTATTTTCTTTTTATTTTTTAATTAATATAAATTTATTAAATTTGTTTAACTTTTTGTAACACAACGCATGCTGTGATTGCCTATAATTATAAGAGCAGTTGATCATGTAAAATTTATGTTACTGTTATGTAACCAAATATTTATTGCTGTTTCTTATATTGGCAATCCAAATAAATAAAAAAAAAACAATCATTTGATATTTTAAAACTGAGGTGAAAAACGAAATTACAGCCTATCAGATCAGATAGTAAATGGCTCCTGCTATCCACTATACATCAAACAAATAAGGCTACTGATACGTTATCGCCTCGGAGGGCTATATAGTCTGTAACTATAATGGCTTCCAATACTCTTCAGACCGGCCACAGCCGCGCAGGCACTGCTGCCAAACCGCAGAAATAGGTAAGCGGGTGTTACCTACCCAGACAAACTTCTCGATAGAAAAGGAAATATACCTGTTTACTAGAATTCTAACCTCAGACTCAGGAGAATAAGTTACTTTAACAGCAGTAACTGACGTCTCGGCTATGCAGTTAATAATTTAAAAGTAAAAATTTTGTACAGCCGACTTCAATATAAATTATTAAAAATAACTCAAAAACTATAGGTCAGATCTTGATCAAATTCATATGGGACCACATATGAAGTACCAGCTTTGAAATAAAAAATGAGTCATCGACATCGGTTCACCGAGTAAAAAGTTATGAGGTAACACACATAAAAAACATACAGTCGAATTGAGTACCGTCTTCTTTTTGAAGTCGGCAGAAAATGTTGACGAACCAGACGAATTTCTAGACAGAAAAAGTGTATTACCATCTAATTAAACTCCTGTTTACATGAATTTAAACCCCACACTCGTGAGAAAAAAGTCAGTTACTCTAAAATAATTCAACACAAGCCCTTCATAAGTCCACTGCTGAACACAGGTCTCCCCCAAAGAAGGCTACAAAGCACGGTTCTGGGCCACCTGCATTCATCGACTTCCCGCATGTCTTACCAGTTCGTCACTCCATATAATGGAGGGCCGCTCTACACTTCGCCTACCGGAATGAGGCTGCAAATCGAGAACATTCTTCCCCATCGGTTGTCGGTTCTTGGAGCTATATGGCCGGCCCATTACCACTTCAGCTTACTAATCCATTACAATCCAGCTATGTCGGTTACCTCCTTATTTCCAAGTCTAACACAAATATAATATAAATGATCTGCTCATTCCCGGTATCTATGGGTATGCAGACGACAGCACAGTTGTCGAGAGATATCAACCAAGCGCCCGGGCCTATCAGGATCAAATCCAGTCAGAAAGAGAGGCTATGGTTGAGCGTATGAGTCTCACACTAAAGGCAGTCTCCTAATTGGGCGATACCAATCTCGTGAGATTTAACGTCTCCAAAATACAAGCGTGTTTTTTATCGCTAAAAGGAGCCCGCTCACCTTGGCTTCTACTATCCGGAATGTATCCTTGGAAAACACTGACCGCCTTCAGTTGTTAGGGATTGAATTTTCTCCTAACCTCAACTATGGGCGATTCATTGAGTCCAGAGCCAAAGTAGCCTCAAGGAAACTTGGTGTCCTTGCAAGGGTGCGACTGTACTTCACGCTGAGGTAGCTTAGTACCTTATATAAAGCGCAAGTCCGGTCAAGCATGGAGTACTGCTGTTACATATAGGCTGGTGCTGCAAAATTCCACCTGGCAGCATTGGATTTATTGGAGTGACGTGCTAAGAGACTCCTTGGTGACCTTGATTTGGTTGAAACCAATCTTGTCAGCCTCTAGCACAGACACAGAGTAGCCAGTCTCTCGGTATTCTATAGGATGCATTTCGGTGAGTGTGCGCAGGAATTATACGCCTTAATTCCTCCCTCTCCTTTCCACCATCGGACAACCAGACTGTCGTCGGGTCTTCATTCTTTTGCTGTCGATATTCCATTAGAACCATACGGTTTGCTTTGTCTTTTGTAATGCGTACAGCAAAAAGTTGAATAATTTGCCGGCGTCTGTCTTTCCGTCCGAATACATTCTGGGCGTCTTCAAGGCAAGAGTGAATAGGCTTTTGTTACGATAAGACAGTGCGATTTACCATCTAAAGCTGCATGCATCACCACTTACCACCAGGTGGGATTGTGATTAAGTACTGGCTTATAATAAGTAAAAAAAATACATAACAGACATAAGGGCACGTAAATGACAGCTCCGTGGCGCAGTGGCTTAGCAATCAGTTGTTGCGCTGGGCGCCGCGGGTTCGAATCCCGCACGGAACAAGTATTTGTATGGCCTACAAATAATTGTTCCGGGTCTGGATGTTTGTCCTTGTGCAATTTATGTTTGTAAACTGCCTCCACGACACAGGAGAAAATCCTAGTGTAGGGGTAACGTTTTTTTTTTTTAAATAAATAAATAATATATAGTCATAATATTTTCAAGGACCTAAAGCTGTATGAGAATAAAATTATATAGTGCTTACGCGGTTAATTGTACGAGGGTTAAATAATGGTCAGCCTACGCGATGCCTCGCCCTCATCAAAAACGTTCCGCATCACGTCTCTCCCAGCTTCCAATGTAGCTCTTAAGTTTAATTAATACTCCTACAATATGAATTACTGCCTAAAATTGACAATAAACCATTAATAATTCGAAATTTCCAGATTACTTGTACGTTTTTTAATGGTTTTAAAGATTTTTCATTTTATTAGTATGTCCAGGCAAATATAATGACATAGATTCTTCGTTGCTTTAGAAGATACTGGCTAACCTTTAATTCAAGCCTTTGTTTTAAAAAAAAAGAAATACTTTCAGTGCTTTTTTTTGATGAATGGCCCCGTGCCGCAGTTCTGCAGTTCGGTGCTAAGTGCCGCGGCCCCGCGAGTTCGAATCCCGCAAGGATTAAGTATTTGTATGACATACAAATAATTGTTATGGGTCTGGATGTTTATCCTTGTGAAATTTATACATATATGTAAACTATATCCACGATACGGGAGAAAATCCTAGTGTGGGGTAACGTTTTTTTCATAGAAATAAAAATTAACATTATGTTTCTTAAATTTAGAAGGAAATGTTACGTAATTCAGTGTTAAATAACAAACTATCGTTTCGGACCATCGTCTAAGAAAATTAACCGTCCTCGTCCTGAACAAACAAACACAGTTACCTAGTTACAAACTCTTATTAACTGGGCATCGAAATTCTAACAAAATAGATAATATTCTATGTTATATTTCCTTTTTATAGGATAATGGTGACAAACGAGCACACAGTCCACCTGATGGTAAGTGGTTGCTGCGGCCCATAGACATCTACATCTATCCTCTATTACAAATCAAAATGTAGATGCGTTGTCACCCGTGAGGACTACTGTATCCCATACTGTATCCCATATTAAACATTTATTATACTTGTAAATGTGCTCCAGGCCAAACTTCGGTCACGATGGCCTATCCCAAAGACGACTAGCCTGGTAGTATAATATATGTAATGTATGGAAAACAAGTATTTAAAGAATATATAAATATAATATGTAAACTTGTATACTAATAAAAAAAGTTTTGGATAGTAAAATATGCTCACACCTATAACAAATAAAGGTTAAAGAAAGAAAGTACTTCGACACCTACATTTTTTCAGCCTCGTTTCTCTCTTGGCAAGGGCCTCTCACGATTATTTTTCCAGTCCTCTCGTTTTTTCTTTTCGCGAATAAATGAATATTCTTCGCTTCGCATTATTTACGAGTAGGTATCAAGATACAAAACACAAAGACAATAAAATTTGTTTACATATTTCTTTTTTTAATTTGACTTATATAAAAATAACATAGATTTAACAATGCTAAAGAGATAAAAATAATCTAACTGAGTCACTCAGAAATTTAAATTTTAGTGTAAAATGTAGTCAGATAAAAAAAAATAAAGATAGAAAATATATAAAGAATCCGTCTACTAGAACTATAAAATTTCTTTCATAGTTTCATATTTTTAACGTGACGCAACGCAATAAAGTAAAACAAGTGTCTTGAATAATTGCACTCGTTAAAAGTTCTTTATCGTGTCCGTGCATAGAGAAAAAAAAGGAAAAAGACGATCTGCCATATTTTTTTAAATATAACACTTGAAAAGAACCTTAAACAAAGAAGCCCAATAAAGCCGCAGAAAATAAGAATTATAATAAAAGGTCCAACCACCTTCAAATAATAAATATTTTTTTTTTGTATTTACGATTTTATCACATTTTATTACTTTGTACGTAGTTTAAAAGTATAATTTAGGTAAATGGGGAACCTGCTACTTTGGCTCCCGCACAACACCTCAGGGAGGAGGGAGCGGCTGAAAAACAGCTCTGTGATGAGATATGTATCTCGTTACAGACAAAGCTGAGCCGTCTCCTTTTGTCTCAAATAGTTATAATGTTCTTTTGTTTTGGCGTGTATGTAACTGTTTAATTTTTAGGGGCAATAAACAATTATTATTATTATTTGGGGCATGTATATAGTTTACTCATCTGGTTGGGCTGTATAAATATATAATATTATTAATATTAATATTAATTATTATTATGGGGTATCTATAAAGTTTTCTCATCTGGTTGGGCAGTATAAATATATAATTGTAAATGAAAATAGTAAACATACATAAATATGAATAAAATAAAATAAATACATAAAAAATACATAAATATATAAAAACCCAACCAGATGGAAACCCTCGGCAGGAGAGACCAGACGGCCGAGGGTTAGGGGGAAAGGGAAAGAAACCGGCGGACGATACGGGCGGTATCGAGGAGCACCGCCTTCTGCATTTGAGCCTGGAGCGGTCCGTCACGGAGTCCCAGTCGCCTCAGATGACCCGGGAGGCTGACTGGGATTAACCCGTTCGCAGAAACGACCACAGGAATGGTCATTGTAGAAGCGTGCTCGTCGCGACCCCTGCCAGCCCTTTTCAGGGCTGCAATTCTACTAGCTGCGCACCCATGCCAACGAGGGTTAGGGCGTCCCCCCAAGGCGACGCACACCAGCTCTTCCCCGTTGGTGTGGAATGCAGCGCGCAAAGCGGCGATGGGGACCGCCACCCGTCACGCACAGCCCGACACGGCGGAAGGTGGAGGACGGAGTGCAGAGTTGGCACGTGGAATGTTAGAGGAGGCATGAGAGATAAGACGAATGAGTTGATCGAAATAATGAAAGAAAGAGAATTAGATGTCGTGTGTATGTCGGAGACCAAACGGAAGGGCAGTGGTACTGAAGAGCTCCCTGGCGGGGCGTTTGCTCTATGGTCCGGAGTCCCGGAGAGCGAGAACGCCTGCCAGGGAGTGGGGGTGCTGCTGTCTTCTCGGTTGGTCGATGTTATGACTGAATATAAGTTTGTGAACTCAAGACTTCTCTGGGTTCGCTTTAAATTGGGACTGACGAAGTTATTCCTTTTGGCTGTTTATGCGCCGGTGGCTTCGTCGTCCAGGGCTGAGCTGGAGGAGTTTTGGGAGAATGTAAGAGAAGTTCTAGATTTGGCTAGAGGAAACGAAAGAATTGTTGTATGTGGTGATTTGAATGGATGGGTTGGTACCGCTCGACCAGGGTACGAGTCGGTACTTGGAAAGTTTGGCGATAAAAGGGTTAATGATGCTGGCAAGCTTATACTGGCGGTGTGCAAGGAAAAGGGTCTTCTTGTGACAAACACTATGTTTAATCACAAGAAAATCCATATGTATACTAGAGAACGAAAGAATGAGAGAAGTATGATTGATTTGTTCCTGGTGGATGACCGACTGCGAAAACAGGTGATGGATACGCGAGTGTTCAGGGGTGCTGACCTGGGAACGGATCACTATCTAGTGATTACTAGATTTAGGGGTCTGTTCGCGGGTTGGCGCTACCGGACGGCAGTAACAGAACCACAGTCGGTCTGTCGCATCCGAAGCTGGAAGCTTCAGGAAGCGGATACTAGGGACAAATATCATGCGAGGGTAGCCGAAAAGCTTGACACCATCGATGGCAGAAAAGAATGTGTAGAAAGAACTTGGCAGAACCTTAGGGATGGAATGGTAAGTGCAGCGGAAGAAGTGTGTGGAACAATAAAAAGAGGCAGTAGTAAAAGAAGAGATGCATGGTGGAATGATGAAGTGAAAGAAGCTGTAAAGAAGAAGAAGAAAGCATGGTTAGACTACTTGGCCTCTAGTAATGATAAGGATATGAGAGAGAAGATGAAAGAAAGATATAGGCTGCAGAAAGTTCACACGAAAGCACTGATTGAGGAAGTGCGTGAAAGGAGTAGAATGGAAGCGGACGAAAGGTTGTCGCACAACTTTAAGGAGAACTCCAAACTCTTCTGGAAAGAGGTTGGAAGGACCCGAAGTGGTGCGACGGCCTTAAGAATGAACAAAGTGCTTTCGAGAACTAATGACGTCCTCTCAGAAAAATCGGACGTCATGCAGCGATGGAGCGAATTTTATAGAGAAATGTATGCGTGTGATGACCTTAGTGAGGGATCCGGGGATGACGCCGTGACTGGTACGCCAGACCCGGACCTCGATGACACTGAGGTCATCAGTATGAAAGAGATTGAACGTGCGATTCGAAGTTTGAAATGTGGTAAGGCTGCGGGACTAGACAGAGTTACTGCTGAAATGGTCAAGTATGGTGGGCCTCGCGTCTGGGACAGCTTTCATCTGCTGTGCAATTTGTGCTGGCAGACGGGGGATGTCCCGGATGATTGGCGATCCGCAGTCATTGTGCCTTTATATAAAGGTAAAGGTTCACATTTTGACTGCGGGTGCTATCGGGCGATCAGCTTGACCAGTTTAGCAAGTAAAGTTTACTCGAAGGTTTTGACACGTAGGATGCAAGAGAAATCGGAAAGATTTCTATGGGAGGCACAATGCGGATTTAGACCTGGAAGAGGATGCACGGATCAAATGTTTTCTCTCCGCATGATCACGGAGAAGCTTCTGGCTGCTAACCAGAAGATTTTCTGTGCTTTTGTGGATCTTGAGAAAGCATTTGATAAGGTTGTAAGAAAGAAAATGTGGGAACTGTTGCCGGGGTATGGTGTGGATGGTCGATTGCTAAGGGCTGTGCAGTCTCTTTACTGTGACTGTAAAGCCTGTGTGCGGGTAGGACATGACCTGTCACCCATGTTTGACGTCCAAACGGGCGTAAAGCAGGGTTGTGTCATGTCTTCCTGGCTGTTCATACTGTATCTCGACAGCTGTTTACAGAAGCTGAAAGATAGCTGTTTGAGTGTGAAATTGGGTGACATTAAAGTAAATTGCCTGTTGTATGCTGATGATGCAGTACTTATAGCACCATCAGAGGCAGAACTGCAGGCATTAGTCACGTGTATGAAAGAGGAATGTGAAACTAAAGGTCTCCGTTTGAATGCTAATAAAACTAAGGTTCTGGTATTTGAAAGGGACGAAGAGAGAACGAAGTGTGAAATATGGGTAAATCAGGAATGTCTAGAACAGGTAAATGAAATTGTATACTTGGGGAGTGCTTTTAGCCGGGATGGAAGATGTGATTTAGATGTGGACAGGCGTGTCGCTGCCGGGAACAAAGTCAATGGTGCCCTGACTGCGTTAGTCAAAAGGCAAGGCGTAGCGAAGAGTGCACGCCTTGCAATACATAACGCAGTGTTGGTACCGACTTTGTTATATGGCAGCGAAACCTGGGTATGCCAGAAGAAGCATAAAAGTAAGTTGAATGCAGTGGAGATGCGATCTCTTCGTAAAATGTGCGGCGTTACCATGGCCGACCGAAAGCGAAACGAAGAGATTCGCAATATGGCAGGTTTGAAAGATGACCTTATCACAAAAATTGATAAGGGCGTGCTTCGGTGGTTTGGGCACGTTGAGCGAATGAGTGAAGACCGAATGGTGAAGAAAATATATAGCGCGAAAGTTAATATTAAAAGGTGTCGAGGTAGACCGAGACTAACTTTCGAAGACCATGTGAGCAAATTGCTCGAAGAGGGTAGGGTCAAAAGTACTCGGATACCTAGACGTGCATGCATGAAGAAGATAATGAATCTGAAAGAAGCGAAAGAGGTTTGTAAGGATCGTGACACTTGGCGATCTGTTCTCTCTGGCTACCCCGTCAGGGATTGTGCGTGAAGATAAGTAAGTAAGTAAGTACCACAGGAATAATTTCGGTCGGCAGACCACCCCACATGCCCGTAACCTCGTGAGCCAGGTCCAGATATTTTGTCACCTTATCTGTTTCGGCTTTCACGAGGTTCTCGTCATAAGGAATGGTAATGTCGACCAAAAATCGCTCCATCAGCACAATATCAGGCTTATTCGCAAGAATAGTCCTGTCTGTGATGATGGCCCGGTCCCAGTAGAGCCTGGCGCGGTCATTTTCGAGCACGGCTTCCGGCAAGTACTTATAATACGGCAGTTTCCGATCCACGAGGTCGTATTTCAGAGCGAGCTCCTGGTGTAGAATCCTGGCTACTAGATTGTGTCTGTGCAAATACTCAAAGTTAGAAAGCGCCGAACAACCGGAGATGACATGCCTAAGTGACTCACCGGGATGGCGACAAGCTCGACAGATGTCGACGGCGCCATCCTTTAGTTGTAGTTTAATTATTATTATTATTACATTATCACATATATATTGTCACAAAACTATAATATTATAAATATAAATACAATCTATATAAATAATATTATTATTTCGGCTATTATCCACCGCGGCGAGGAATCCTAAGCCATCGGTGAAATTAGGCATCCAAAGATAGGAACCTTCTCACTATTCGAGCCGTATTTAATAAGGCCGATTTTTGAATTAATCCCTTCAGCCATTTGCCCAAACCCAACTTGGATAGATAGTCGTCCATAGTTTTACCAATAAGCCCATTGACTGAAACAACTATTGGTACAATAATAGTAGAATCAACGTCCCACATAGCGACAATCTCATGAGCCAAGTCGATATATTTTATCTTTTTATCATTCTCTGCTTTCACGAGATTCTCGTCATGAGGAACACTGATATCCACTATTATTGCCTTGCGTGCAGTTCGGTCTATCACCACAATGTCAGGTTTATTTGCCACTATAAACCTGTCTGTGATAATTGACCGATCCCAGTACAGCGTGACACTTCTATTTTCAAGGACTGGTTTTGGTTCATACTTATAATATGGAACGTCCTGTTGAGTAAAACCAAATTTAATCGCAAGCTGCTGGTGTATTATTCTAGCTACTTGGTTATGTCTGTGCAAATAGTCGCCATTTGATAGTTGTGAACAACCGGAAATAATATGTCTGAGGGACTCTCAAGGGTGGTGACATGCGCGACATACGTCAACTGTGCCATCCCTCAAAATGTACTTCCGGAAGATCGTTTATGTAGCAAAGGAACAGAGTTGGACTGAGAATACTCCCTTGTGGTACTCCGTAGTTGATTGGTCTTTCATCACTAAAAATCTCTCCTATCCTAACTCGTTGTGAGCAATTTGTAGCTAAACTTTAAAAAGTTGTTATTGTACATTTCTAATACTCATTTTTCAAGTTTCTCGATCAGTTTAGAATTTGAAATAGTGTCAAAAGCTTTTTGCAGATCAATAAAGATTGTGATACATTTTTTATTGGAGTCTAAGTTTTGCACAATAAATTCTGTAAAAATATGTACAGTACAGTACATACAGTGTCCGTAGTTGATTTACTCTTTCGAAAACCGAATTGACCATTTGAGAGAATTTCATTATCTTCTAAATATTTTATAAGTTTAGTGTTTATTATTCTTTCAAGGAGCTAAGATATAGACGGGTGTAACGATATTGGACGATAGTTAGTGATGATATCCCGCCTTCCGTTTTTAAAAATTAGAATTGTGATTGATCTTTTTAAAACTGTTGGAAAAAAACCTTCTTCTAGACACCTATTAAAGCTATGATTAAGTGGGGTGATAATAAATTCTTTAAGACATTTTAAAATTTTTGGCGTAATACCATCCCAACCGGCACCACAATCAGTCTTAAGATTAAGAATGAGACGACCGAGTTCTTCTTCACTTGTTTTAAGTAGGAAAAAAGACTTACTTTTGACTGTTACTGGACTTATAGTGGTAGGAAGAGGCAGAAGATCTGTTTTAAGCTTATTTGACAAATCAGAGCCTATATTTGCAAAAAAAAAAGTGTTTATAAAGTTTACGGAACTTAGCGGGTTATTTTCAATCTTGAAAATTTCAGCTGGTAGCTCTTTTGGTTTATTTAAGTATTTATTATTATTAACAACATTATTTAAGTATTTTTAACAACATTCCAAATTTTTTTTATTATCATTTCCAGCAGCTATCAATTAATTTCTTTCATAATGATTATTTTGATTTTTAATATATCATTACAAAAATTTCTGTATCTCTTCTCTTCAGACCGGCCACAGCCGCGCAGGCACTGCTGCCAAACAGCAGAAATAGGTAAGCGGGTGTTACCTACCCAGACAAACTTCTCGATAGAAAAGGAAATATACCTGTTTACTAGAATTCTAACCTCAGACTCAGGAGAATAAGTTACTTTAACAGCAGTAACTGACGTCTCAGCTATGCAGTTAATAATTTAAAAGTAAAAATTTTGTACAGCTGACTTCAATATAAATTATTAAAAATAACTCAAAAACTATAGGTCAGATCTTGATCAAATTCATATGGGACCACATATGAAGTACCAGCTTTGAAATAAAAAATGAGTCATCGACATCGGTTCACCGAGCAAAAAGTTATGAGGTAACACACATAAAAAACATACAGTAGAATTGAGTACCGTCTTCTTTTTGAAGTCGGCAGAAAATGTTGACGAACCAGACGAATTTCTAGATAGAAAAGGTGTATTACCATCTAATAAACTCCTGTTTACATAAATTCAAACCCCACACTCGTGAGAATAAAGTCAGTTACTCTAAAATAATTCAACACAAGCCCTTCATAAGTCCACTGCATAACACAAGACTCCCCCAAATAAGGCTACAAAGCACGGTTCTGGGCCACCTGCATTCATCGACTTCCCGCATGTCTTACCAGTTCGACACTCCATATAATGGAGGGCCGCTCTACACTTCGCCTACCGGAATGAGGCTGCAAATCGAGAACATTCTTCCCCATCGGTTGTCGGTTCTTGGAGCTATATGGCCGGCCCATTACCACTTCAGCTTACTAATCCATTACAATCCAGCTATGTCGGTTACCTCCTTATTTCCAAGTCTAACACAAATATAATATAAATGATCTGCTCATTCCCGGTATCTATGGGTATGCAGACGACAGCACAGTTGTCGAAAGATATCAACCAAGCGCCCGGGCCTATCAGGATCAAATCCAGTCAGAAAGAGAGGCTATGGTTGAGCGTATGAGTCTCACACTAAAGGCAGTCTCTGAATTGGGCGATACCAATGTCGTGAGATTTAACGTCTCCAAAATACAAGCGTGTTTTTTATCGCTAAAAGGAGCCCGCTCACCTTGGCTTCTACTATCCGGAATGTATCCTTGGAGTACACTTACCACCTTCAGTTGTTAGGGATTGAATTTTCTCCTAACCTCAACTATGGGCGGTTCATTGAGTCCAGAGCCAAAGTAGCCTCAAGGAAACTTGGTGTCCTTGCAAGGGTGCGACTGTACTTCACGCTGAGGTAGCTTAGTACCTTATATAAAGCGCAAGTCCGGTCAAGCATGGAGTACTGCTGTTACATATAGGCTGGTGCTGCAAAATTCCTCCTGGCAGCATTGGATTTATTGGAGTGACGTGCTAAGAGACTCCTTGGTGACCTTGATTTGGTTGAAACCAATCTTGTCAGCCTCTAGCACAGACACAGATTAGCCAGTCTCTCGGTATTCTATAGGATGCATTTCGGTGAGTGTGCGCAGGAATTATACGCCTTAATTCCTCCCTCTCCTTTCCACCATCGGACAACCAGACTGTCGTCGGGTCTTCATTCTTTTGCTGTCGATATTCCACGCATTAGAACCATACGGTTTGCTTTGTATTTTGTAATGCGTACAGCAAAAAGTGGAATAATTTGCCGGCGTCTGTCTTTCCGTCCGAATACATTCTGGGCGTCTTCAAGGCAAGAGTGAATAGGCTTTTGTTACGATAAGACAGTGCGATTTACCATCTAAAGCTGCATGCATCACCACTTACCACCAGGTGTGATTGTGGTTAAGTACTGGCTTATAATAAGTAAAAAAAATACATAACAGACATAAAGGCACTTAAATGACAGCTCCGTGGCGCAGTGGCTTAGCAATCAGTTGTTGCGCTGGGCGCCGCGGGTTCGAATCCCGCACGGAACAAGTATTTGTATGGCCTACAAATAATTGTTCCGGGTCTGGATGTTTGTCCTTGTGCAATTTATGTTTGTAAACTGCCTCCACGACACAGGAGAAAATCCTAGTGTAGGGGTAACGTTTTTTTTTTTAAAATAAATAAATAAATAATATATAGTCATAATATTTTCAAGGACCTAAAGCTGTATGAGAATAAAATTATATAGTGCTTACGCGGTTAATTGTACGAGGGTTAAATAATGGTCAGCCCACGCGATGCCTCGCCCTCATCAAAAACGTTCCGCATCACGTCTCTCCCAGCTTCCAATGTAGCTCTTAAGTTTAATTAATACTCCTACAATATGAATTACTGCCTAAAATTGACAATAAACCATTAATAATTCGAAATTTCCAGATTACTTGTACGTTTTTAATGGTTTTAAAGATTTTTCATTTTATTAGTATGTCCAGGCAAATATAATGACATAGATTCTTCGTTGCTTTAGAAGATACTGGCTAACCTTTAATTCAAGCCTTTGTTAAAAAAAAAAAGAAATACTTTCAGTGCTTTTTTTTTATGAATGGCCCCGTGCCGCAGTTCTGCAGTTCGGTGCTAAGTGCCGCGGCCCCGCGGGTTCGAATCCCGCAAGGATTAAGTATTTGTATGACATACAAATAATTGTTATGGGTCTGGATGTTTATCCTTGTGAAATTTATACATATATGTAAACTATCTCCACGATACGGGAGAAAATCCTAGTGTGGGGTAACGTTTTTTTAATAGAAATAAAAATTAACATTATGTTTCTTAAATTTAGAAGGAAATGTTACGTAATTCAGTGTTAAATAACAAACTATCGTTTCGGACTATCGTCTAAGAAAATTAACCCTAAATTGTCCTGAACAAACAGACACAGTTACCTAGTTACAAACTCTTATTAACTGGGCATCGAAATGCTAACAAAATAGATAATATCCTATATTATACTGTAACCCATATTAAACATTTATTATACTTGTAAATGTGCTCCAGACCAAACTTCGGTCACGACTAGCCTGGTAGTACAATATATGTAATGTATGGAAAACAAGTATTTAAAGAATATTTAAATATAATATGTAAACTTCTATACTAATATACAAAGTTTTGGATAGTAAATTATACTCACAAATTAAACTTATAACTAATAAAGGTTAAAGAAAGAAAGTACTTCTACACCTACATTTTTTCAGCATCGTTTCTCTCTTGGCAAGGGCCTCTCACGAAAATTTTCCAGTCCTGTCGTTTTTTTTTGCGAAGAAATGAATATTCTTCGCTTCGCATAACTTACGAGTAGGTATCAAGATCCAAAACACAAAGACAATATTTTTTTTTACATATTTCTTTTTTTAATTTGACTTATATAAAAAGAACAGAGATTTAACGATGCGAAAGAGATAAAAATAATCTAACTGAGTCACCCAGAAATTTAAATTTTAGTGTAAAAAGTAGTCAGATAAAAAAAAATAAAGATAGAAAATACATAAATAATCCGTCTACTAGTACTATAAAATTTCTTTCATAGTTTCATATTTTTAACGTGACGCAACGCAATAAAGTGAATCAAGTGTCTTGAATAATTGAACTCTTTAAAAGTTCTTTATCGTGTCCGTGCTTAGAAAAAAAAAAGGAAAAAGACGATCTGCCATATTTTTTAAATATAAGACAGAAAATCGAGTCCGCTCAACAATGGACACCTGAAAAGAACCTTAAACAAAGAAGGCCAATTAAGCCGCAGAAAATAAGAATTTTAATAAAAAGTCCAACCACCTTCAAATAACTAAAATAATGAAATAATTTCCGCATTATTATTACTCCAGAAGTTGGTGCTAAGATAAAGTGTTATTATTAAAGCCTATAACAGTCCACTGCTGAACATAGGCCTCCCCTATAGATCAATTCATAAGGGCAATTTTTCCAAAGTTGCCACGCTTGGCTGACGTCTTGGCAACTGCAGTTTCTATTTTTTCAATTTTTATTAAGAAAATTCTGCTGCTAATTTTCTGCTTTGTTTTCCTCTAGAGCTTTTTACAAGAACTACAGATCAATATGGGGTAGTGAAATTTCTTACGTCTCCACTACACCGTTGAAGCTGTTATGTGGAAATTGTTTTATTCTTTTTTTTGGCTGTTTGAAGTTGGCTTTTATATTTTATTACGTCAATTTTTTACCTTTTTTTTGTAATGTTCCTTCGTCCTGTGTGGACAAAATTGTTTGTTATTAAAATAACTCAGAAGTGAATGTGACAGTGAGTGTTGTAATATTCCTTCACTTCACTTGGAAGGGAAAGAAAAATTTACCTCAAAGCTTCGAGAGTATTTCGTTCAAGCACATCGCTATTAACTTTACAAGGCGCAAGTTCAGCCTCACATGGAATATTGTTCTCATCGCTCGGCCGAGGCACACCAAAGCCAGCACTTAAATGCAATAAACAATATCTACATCAAATTGTACGATATTCTAGATTGCCACTTTGTGTTTGTAATGTTCCTTCGTCCTGTGTGGACGAAGGAACATTACAAAAAAAAAGGTAAAAAAATTGACGTAATAAAATATAAAAGCCAACTTCAAACAGCCAAAAAAAAGAATAAAACAATTTCCACATAACAGCTTTAACGGTGTAGTGGAGACGTAAGAAATTTCACTACCATCTCTGTCTGTGGGCCATAGCAACCACTTACCATCAGCTGGACTGTGTGCTCGTTTGTCACCCTATCCTATAAAAAAATCCGTTTAGATGCGGTAGAGCCACGCGGCAGCTTTTGCTGTCGCACGGATGGGCCGGCTCGAACCGCGGTGGTACCACGACCTCACAGAAAACCAGCGTGAAGTAGAGGTTTACCTCTGCGTTTCGCTTGGTGAGTGCAGGTGGCCGGAGGCCCTCTTTACTGGAAATGAGGCATTCCATCTTAGTCCTCACGGGTGACAATGCATCTACATATTGATTTGTAATAGAGGATAGATGTAGATGTGTATGGGCCACAGCAACCACTTACCATCAGGTGGACTGTGTGCTCGTATGTCGCCCTTATCCTATAAAAAAAAGTTAGCACACACCGATAAAGCAGTCTCTCATCTCATTTTTCTCCGACTCAATTTTTATAAATATGGTGATTTTACACAGAATACAATTTTTATCACCACGAAACGAAGTCTATGTCGCTTGGTAATAGCACAGAATAATAATAGTACACGAACAGAAGGATCGCTCTCTGATACCAAACTTACGATTTTTAACCTAGTTACAACGTCGCTAATGTTCGTAATACTTTGCACGTCTCGGACACGACCTTCGCCAATTTAGCCTACGAAAAAAAAATTAATGTGCGCTCGTATTAAATCAAAATGCACTTTACGTCCGCGTGCGAGAGTCTGTTTAACTTAGCTCGTCACGCACCTTTGTTAAGGCTGCACCTGCAATTAACGTGGTAATCAATTTTACACGTGGTAGAGCCATGCTGCATCTATATTATGGTTGTAGCACGAATGGGTCGGCTCGACCGGGGAAGGACCACGCTCTCACAGAATACCAGCGTTAAATAGCAGCTAAATGCTTTTACTGGTGATGATTTAGATGTGGGCTACAGCATCCACATACCATAAGATGAACTGTGTGCTCGTTTGTCGCCCTTATTATATAATAATTAAAAACTTTTTTACTCAAGAAATACGTTTGTTCTTTACGCATAAGATTCTCTCCAAAATCCTAATGATTTTAAAATTGTTTGTTATTAAAATAACTCAGAAGTGAATGTGACAGTGAGTGTTGTAATATTCCTTCACTTCACTTGGAAGGGAAAGAAAAATTTACTTCAAAGCTTCGAGAGTATTTCGTTCAAGCACATCGCTAGTAACTTTACAAGGCGCAAGTTCAGCCTCACATGGAATATTGTTCTCATCGCTCGGCCGAGGCACACCAAAGCCAGCACTTAAATGCAATAAACAATATCTACATCAATTTGTACGATATTCTAGATTGCCACTTTGTGTTTGTAATGTTCCTTCGTCCTGTGTGGACGAAGGAACATTACAAAAAAAAGGTAAAAAATTGACGTAATAAAATATAAAAGCCAACTTCAAACAGCCAAAAAAAAGAATAAAACAATTTCCACATAACAGCTTCAACGGTGTAGTAGAGACGTAAGAAATTTCACTACCCCATATTGATCTGTAGTTCTTGTAAAAAGCTCTAGAGGAAAACAAAGCAGAAAATTAGCAGCAGAATTTTCTTAATAAAAATTGAAAAAATAGAAACTGCAGTTGCCAAGACGTCAGCCAAGCGTGGCAACTTTGGAAAAATTGCCCTTATGAATTGATCTATAGGGGAGGCCTATGTTCAGCAGTGGACTGTTATAGGCTTTAATAATAACACTTTATCTTAGCACCAACTTCTGGAGTAATAATAATGCGGAAATTATTTCATTATTTTAGTTATTTGAAGGTGGTTGGACTTTTTATTAAAATTCTTATTTTCTGCGGCTTAATTGGCCTTCTTTGTTTAAGGTTCTTTTCAGGTGTCCATTGTTGAGCGGACTCGATTTTCTGTCTTATATTTAAAAAATATGGCAGATCGTCTTTTTCCTTTTTTTTTTTCTAAGCACGGACACGATAAAGAACTTTTAAAGAGTTCAATTATTCAAGACACTTGATTCACTTTATTGCGTTGCGTCACGTTAAAAATATGAAACTATGAAAGAAATTTTATAGTACTAGTAAACGGATTATTTATGTATTTTCTATCTTTATTTTTTTTTATCTGACTACTTTTTGCACTAAAATTTAAATTTCTGGGTGACTCAGTTAGATTATTTTTATCTCTTTCGCATCGTTAAATCTCTGTTCTTTTTATATAAGTCAAATTAAAAAAAGAAATATGTAAAAAAAAATATTGTCTTTGTGTTTTGGATCTTGATACCTACTCGTAAGTTATGCGAAGCGAAGAATATTCATTTCTTCGCAAAAAAAAAACGACAGGACTGGAAAATTTTCGTGAGAGGCCCTTGCCAAGAGAGAAACGATGCTGAAAAAATGTAGGTGTAGAAGTACTTTCTTTCTTTAACCTTTATTAGTTATAAGTTTAATTTGTGTATTAGTGTAGAGAACCGGAGACCCTTTTTACTGGAAACGAGGCATTCCGTCTTAGTCCTCACGGGTGACAACGCATCTGCATTTTGACTCTTAATCGAAGATAGATGTAGATGTCTATGGGCCACAGCGACCACTTACCATCAGGTGGACTGTGTGCTCGTTTGTCACCCTTATCATATAAAAAAAAAACTATATGTAAGCTTCATTTGTAGTATGTGGATAACTGTAATTGGCCAAACATGACTGAAATTATTATGTAACACATTTCAGTTTTAGTTTGTTGCCTTATAAAATATTGATAATAATAAAATTACAAGGAAATATTCTATTTGACTAACTTAAACGTGCCTGTATTAACTAAAATTACGGCACACGCTTCGATGATTTAGATAAACAAATAATTTTAAAAAACAAACCTATTAAGCGAGCACTGTTAATTTTTTTCTCAAGTAATAAAAACTATATTTCTTACGACACAAACTATGATGGATATGTCGTGTCAGTTTTGAATTATGACGTATCGAACAGAGCTTCATGATACATCGCGAGCTTGTCCTCCATAAGGTGTTACAAAGTGTCAAATTTTATCTTGTATATTCTTTAAAGTGATATAAAGTAAATGAATACTTTGTTGTTGCTGTAGCTTATGCTGACTTTGTTACCTTGCCTTACTTTTTGTCTTGAATATTTTATGTTGTATTATCTTATAGCTACCAATTAATATTCTTTCTTTTTTTCTGTATTGAACAGCATTTACAGTGTTACTAGTTTATATTATAGTAGTCGCGATCCCGTGACGGAGTTGTTATAAATATTATCTTCTATCTGGGAACCCAGTAGGAATTTAAAGTGGTCCATTTTGAAGGGGCAACACGGACAGAAAACCTGTCCAAGTTTCGTTAAGATGATATAGATTCTAATGAAAATTTTACGTTACATTTTAATACTCAAATTTTGTTGAATGTGTTGTTTCATAAATAGCTAATAATTAATTGTAAAGTGTTGTCAGCTCAATACCTCGCTTCACCTGCTGTCCATAGACGAGTGACGTAATAACGCAATAGTTAAAAATTTGCCCGCGTGTTGTAACAACCTACTTAAATTCCATAACTGGACACAAGCCTCCACAAATCTGAAAGGACTTTAGAGCAAGAAAGAGCCACAGCGCTGCTCCGACGCATGAAAGAGGACTTGAAAAAGTCCTGTCATCATCACTACCATCACAGCCTATGAGAAGGCCATTGTTAAACATAAACATCCTCCATAGATTGCCTTGTAAAGAGGATGTTTGCCATAGTTGCCAAGCTTGGCAGGCGGGTTGTTAATCGCAGTGTTTTATTATTTTGATTTTTTTGTCAAGAAAACACCGTACATTTTATAGAATTTTAAATATTGTATTTAATAAAATATTAAAAAGTTTCTTGAAGAAATAAAAGTAAAAAAAAGTAAATACAATCATAGTTTAATAGTCCTAGAAGTGAATAAAAATATAATTTTTAATAAATCAACCAAGGACTCGGCAGCAAAACGTAACAAAAGTATGCCAACAAAAAAAACAGACTTTCACGACTTCAAGTTACCTAAGTGCTATTTATACGCAATAAATGTGTACAGTGCCTGAAGATTAGTGGAATTGTTTAGAAATAATACTTAAGGAGATGGCGACTCAATGTGCTGGTTGTCGACAAAAAATCACAAGTCGTGAATATCTCACCTGCGCACTATGTAACAAAACATATGATATCGATTGCGCCGTTGTATCTATTCAGCGATACTTAAATATCATGTCGCCAACACGTAAAAAGAAATGGAAATGCCCCGCTTGCTTAAGCAAAGCCCCTAAAGGAAATAATAGCAACAAACCAGTGTGTTCGCATGAAAATGAAGAAATATAATATAAAAGTATATCACCGGATATAAATAATGTAACTATTAGAAGACAAAATACCAATCTCAATGAAACTTTGGACTCTACAGAATGCAACTTACTCGGCGACACTATTTACACCCAGAATACTTCACCGGTAACAACTACTTCCCAAACTCAATTGACTCTACAAAACTTTAGCGAATTAATAAGTTCAAGACTGAAAGAAAATAATATTTCCATTATTAGAGATCTACAAAATACAATACAATTGGAGATTGATAAAGCGATTCTCAAATTCAAAGAGGATATACTACAACAAACCCCTACTTTGTACAAGCAGACTGAAACATTAAACAATGTCATTCAACTTATGAACACTCAAATAGATAATTTTAAAAAAGAAAATACCATCCTGCGAAAAGAAATACAAAGCATGGAAACGAAAATCACATCACCTGAAAAGCAGTCTAAGTTATAAATTAATAGCAGAAGGTTGATAATTTATGAATTCGGCGAACGATTTAGAGAATCAGAATACGACTTACATAGTAGAGTCATTAAAATGTTCAGAGAAACAAATAATATAAACCTACTTGGATATATAGAAGACACTCACTGGATAGGAAGAAACAATAACAAAAATAAGCCTTTAGTAATAGAGCTACTCGATTAACGAGGAGGGCGCTGTGTGCGGTGTAAACACATTAGCTCCGTACTTAAACTGAATTTAAAATTTGTTATTTAAGTCAAAACAAGTAAAAATTTGTGTTATTAAGTGAATATAAAAGTGGTTAAGTTAGACAAGTATTAGTGTAACATCAGTGTGAAAAGGAAAACCTTTAATTTCAGACTTACATATGTAAGTGTAAACATTGAACTTTATAACCATAAATATGATTTGATAGTCAAAGTGAAGTAACTCCACATTAAAATTTCGCTATAAAGACACTTATAAAATACAAGGAAACTAAAAAAAATGGTGAAAATAATCGATTAACTGTATTTTCAAAATTATAACCTATAAAATTAAACAAACGAACAATACGTTGAGTCATTTAAAAACAGTTTATCAAGTTTACGCCATCTATTGTTAATTAGGAGATCTTACGGGTAAAACCCACCTAGCGGAATTTAAAGATACTACTACAAACTGAACTGAATCAAACACAATCAATAAAAAATATAATAACTTGACACAAGAGGTCGCTTAATAATATCCAAATAAATAAAATCACTTATCAATATGGAAGAAATAACAAACATGCTAAAGAAAATGCAGGATGATATAACGGAACAAAGAAAAGAACTAAAAAGTTTACAAGAAGATATTTCAAAGCCTATCATTGAAAATATGAACTTAAAATTTAAAGAAATTATGTCAAAAAATGAAGAGCTCCAGCTCTTCCTCCAGGAAATTATCAATAACCAACAAATTGCACTAGGAAAAGATAGAAAAACAAATAAGGATGAAAAACAATTTTATTTGGGCTAGAGGAAAACGAAAAAAGTTATGAAAATTTAGAAAATAATATTATTAAATTTTTAAATGAACACTTGAAATCCAATTGTACCTTACAAGATATAGAATCAGCCTTAAGACTAGGTAGGAAGGGAGAAAAACCTAGACCAATTAAAATTACTTTTTGTAAATTAAGCCTTAAAATAAAAATTTTAAAAACAAAAAAGCGATTAGACTGTACTAACTATTATATTAAAGAAGATTTTACACCGCATGTAATGAAAATACGAAAAGAACTCCAGAGAGAAGTGGACATGGCTAGAAGTCAGGGTAAATATGCTGTGCTAAGACGCGACAAAATAGTCTACTTAGGTACGAATAAAGACAGTTTAATATATCAAAAAAGAAAACTATCTAAATCACCTTAAGCCACCAACTCTATCGCAATACAACAAAACAGACAATCACTCTCACACGCGCATCGAACTTTTAAGAAGAGTAAAGTCGATATGAGAAAATGTTTTTTATCAAAAGAAACTGAACTAGACTCTCCTCCCACTTCTTCTACAAGTTATCAGCACGAAATTCACGGTTCTCAGTACGAAATCAAAACGAACAATAGCAACCACCTGTCCCTCCTCCAAAATCAATAACCATTAACAAAACTTACATTTACTCTCCCAACACGGTTGGTCCCCGTGGGAGTAGTAGACCACAACCCTCCATATGTAATAGATTAGGCCTTCACCCGCAAATAGGTACCCAAATAAATAAGTAAAAAATATAACAATGATAAGTAAAAAAAAAGTAATAATTTGAATACTATGTAATCATAACTAATCTGCTGCAAATTGATTTTCATAACATGTTATAATTAACCATTACATATTTTATTATTGTTATTATTATTAATAGATTTAAACTGTTTAATTGTGTAATCTCATTTCATTATTTTATATTTGATAATTATAAACTGTAGTTAATTGATATTTGATATTAATGATATTATATAATGATTTATTGAGCATAATTTATAAAATGTATTCTAAATTCTGGCAAATTTTATATCTAAGTGTTTATTGAAGTTTTATTTGAAGCATGATTGGTTTTGTAAATGTAAATGAAATTTTGTTAAATATTCAATTTTATGTAATCCTTTTTTGGGAAATAAAGGCTTAAATAAATAAATAAATAAAATAGAGCTACTCAGCAAAATAATGGCTAAATACATACTCAAAAATGAACACTTCTTACACGGCACTAGATTATCAATCACTGAATATTTAGAACTTGCAGAGTTGAAAGAAAAAAGGCCATGCGAGAACAAATAATGAATGCACGAAAAAATGGACTACATGCCATTATAAGAAATAAGCAACTTATTATAGAGAAAAAACCCGTAGAGTGGAACTTGTAAAATAAAAATATGAATCGCACTGTTGACAGTACGAGTGTAAAAATAATCCAACAAGAAGCACTATCAACTCAGAGCTAACAGAGATCACCAAAAATTAACAATATTCAGACATTTCGGAAGCAAGTTGACATCATTTAAAGTACTTTACCAAAACTTTCAAAGCCTCTACAATAAACAACACCAATTGGAAACATTTACAACCCAGGATCCGACTTACCAAGCTTTTTGTATAACAAAATCTTGGTTAAATTAGGTCAAATTGGAGCTTATTAACCTTACCGGATATAAAATAGCAGCATCCTACTGCCGAAAAACAAGAGGAGAAGGCGGCGTGTGCATCTTACCCCAAAATCATCTCGAATAAATTGAAAAAAACTGATATAGCAGATATGTCAATAGAATATATATTGGAGGTGTGTGGATTAGAGTTACCCGGAGGAAATATATTGTTAGTAGTTTTATATTGGAATAGGAGAGAGGAAGGAATATTCTATGAGCAATTGCAAAAAATATTGAAATTCATTGATAAAAAATACTCAAAATATAAAGTTATTCTTGGCAGCGATTTTAACACAAACGTCCTTGATAATAATTCTAAAACATCTCAGTTATTAAATACTATGTCTGAATACAACTTATCTCAACATATTAAAGACCCTACACATTTCACACAAACATCATCAACGTGCTTAGATTTGATTTGTACGAATTTTGATAAAAATAAATTACTGACAAAAGTTGAGGAGTTGGGATTTTGTAACCATGCTGCAACCACCATTCAAATAGAGTCACAATCACAAACTAAGCAAATAACTTGGTATACTGAGAAACGATTTTACAACTTAGCTAATATAGAACAATTCAAACTAAATTTAAAAAAAATTCATTGGCAAAATATATAAATGAAAACTATACTAAATTCCATAATATTTTGACAGATATTTTAAATAAATGTGTACCAAAACGTAAACTTAAACTAAAAACCATTAATAAAAAATACTGACTAACTACTGGCATAAAAGAATCTAAAATACTAACATCTAAATCAAAAAGTCTAATTTTACATAATAACTATAAAAGATATGAAAAAATACTTAAGAAAACAGTAAATATTTCAAAAAAAATACATTACATACATAAATTTAAAAAAAATCCCCTAACAAAGTTAAAACAATGTAGAATATTATAAATAAACGTACAAATAAAAGCAATACTAGAGAAAACAACAGTATATCACTAAAAATAAACAATACCATTACCTCGGAGCCATATAAAATTGCAAATGCATTTAACACTTACTACGCGTCCATTGGTGAAAGTAGCCCTCAAACAGCAACTGGACGCCCTGTCCTGAGCCCGACAGAAAATACCTTCTTTCTCAGCCCAGTCGATTTTCACGAAGTAAATAAGACACTAAAAAGCCCACCTAGCCACTAAAAAAATAAAACAAGTTTTGGAATAGACGAGCTTCCACCTACTTTACTCAAACAATGTTCCTCTGAACTGGCTTTACCATTCAGCATGCTCATAAATCAATCGTTTGACGAAGAAGTTTTCGCAGACCTAGTTAAAAAGGCAAATATAAAACCTATATATAAAAAAATGATAAAAGTAACCCCAGCAACTATCGTCCAATAGCCCTGCTACCTTCACCTTCTTAAATCTTCGTGAAAGTAAGTGTGCAAGCACGTATATAACTCCTATGAAAAGTATAATATTTTTGATAATTGTCAAAATGGATTTCATAAAAAATGAACAACAACATTAGCGGTTTACAAATATATTCAGGAAATCCTTAATATAATTAATAATAAAAAATACGCAATCGGTGTACTACTAGACATGTCTAAAACGATAAAGTTCAATTCAAAATTCTTCTTAACAAACTATATGGTATAAGGATCCGTGTTAAAGCATACGGATGGTTAAAATCATATTTACAGAATCGAGAGCAATTCGTTAAAATAGACCACTTCAATTATGAAACGAACGAAAAAAAAATCAGTACGAATAGACGGAAAAAAGTGTAACGCATCAATATCTCAAGGGCGTGTTCTGGGCTGCCTGTTATTTATAATCTACATAAACGACCTCCCCAAAATTATAGAAGAATCCTGTGTGCTGTTGGCCGATGATAACTCCCTGCTTACCTCATGTGACAGCAATATGGATGGATGGATGGCAGAACATAATATTGAAATAAATTTCTCCAAAACGAAAATAATAAGTTTTCACACTTACCAAAAAATTCCACTAAATATAAACTTTGCCTACGATAACTTAACAATAGAAAAAGTAAACGAATTCACCCTACTTGACTTAACAATAGACATAAATATTAACTGGAAACCCTACATAATGACAATTAAAAGAAAATTAACAAGTTTTACATACGCTCTCCGAGAAGTGAAAACATGTACCGACATACAAACCGCCCTCAGTACCTATTATGCTTATGCGTACTCGTAGCTCTGCTACGGGGTTTTATGTGGGGAAATAGCACAGAGGTATCTGATCTTTCAACCCTACAAAAAAAAAACAAATTCGAATAATATTTAACATACAAAATACTGATAGCTGCAAACCATACTTCGTCACACATAAAATACTTACCTTACCGTGCATATACATTTTGGAAATCTGCAAATTCATTAAAAAATACTCAGAATTCTATATTAAACGAAGAGAAAGCAATACCAGATACCAATTACGCCATAAAGAAATACTGACTCTACCCATATCTCGCCTTAAGATACATTCATCAGGTCCCTTCGTCATGTCTATCAAAATTTTTAACAAACTCCCAGACTCGATAAAAAATATAGAAAAAGAATCTATTATAATAAATAAAATTAAGGATTTTTTAATTTGTATACACTACTACACACTAAACGAATACCTAAATGATAAATTTTAAATATCTACCTAGTATTGAAGTACTAGGTAGATATTTAAAATTTATCATTTGAGTTCTATTTTTATTTCAAAGTGTATTTATCATTATTGTTTCACTATAATGGCCCTCCTCTTTCTTAATTGCCGTGCCCTGCAGGGCCCATAATGATCTCATAGTTTTAAGTTAAAACTTAAAATGTTCTCAACACCTTAACTGTAACATTATGGATGCAATAAATAATATGAATATGAAAATACTGCTGACCATTTCCTTATTTGTTTCTCGATGTACTCCTGCTCTCTCGTCTCTTATGCCATTCAAGTGATGATAGTGGTAGTAGATTTTCTTACACCGCCATTATACGGTTCATGTCCTTAGTATAGTATTATAGCTTCTATATTATAATAATTAATAGTCATGCAAGTTTCCACAGTTTGTTTTCATTCACCCACAAGCACGTGGTAAAACGTTAACTAAAATTGGTATAAACAATCGCATTGATATTCAAAAACCGATCTCAGCACCGGATCGTAATCACTTTCTTTTGTGTATAATTGTGTCATTAAATCGACCCTGCCCTGACCTCTCATTAGGGACAGAAATCTGTATCCAACTGTGTAACACATGTATGCTATTAATTTTTTCGTCGATAATTAAAAATAAGTTAAAATTAAGGCGATAAAATCGGAAATTATAGTTTTATTTAATTTATCTTTTTTACTAAAATCTTAGAACTCCGTCCAAAAATTCTTAATTATATTAGCAGCAGAAAATTAACTAACCCGGTTTGTTAAGATACTATCAGGTTGCTCGTAAAATCTGAACGTTTTATACGACAGTAAAGACCCCATATAATTACCTGTTTATAAGACCTATTTTCCTTAAATTTAATATTAAGAAAGTCCATAAAGAGAAGCTAAAGCGTCAAGTGACCCAAAATTTTAATGATGCTCTTACAGAGCCGTGTGTACTAAATCTTATTTTAATGATAAACCTAAGGATTTGTTCCAAATGTTTCGAAGGATTTTCGTTCAAGAATGTGATTATTTTAAAAGAATTAGAGTGATAAGAGCATAATATTTTAGATCAAAGATTTGTATGTTAAATAGCTCAGTTGATCACATCTATACACATTAATTAAAATTGAAGCGTCTGATTGTAATGTCAAAATAACAGCTGTTTACTCACTTTTTAATTTGTTTCTCTGTTTCTGTGTCTGTTTGTCTGTCTATCTGTTTGTTCCGGCTAATCTCTGGAATTACTGGACCGACTTTTATGAAACTTTCATTGGCAGATATCTGATGTTATAAGGAGTAACTTAGGCTACTACTATTTTAAAAAAATATTTAGAGTTCAGCGAAAAAATTTAAATTCCATGAAATCATAGTAAGTTCACTCGGACGAATTCGTTAGGAAAAGCTAGTCTAGAATAAAAGATATTTTTTTCAAAATAACTAATCTTACAGAACTTGAATTTCGTTTAAAATGAAAGGTATTAGATAAAAATTTGATGATGATTGGAAGTGGTAAAGCTGCTGCATCTATATTATAGTTCTAGAGCGAATAGGTCAGCTCAAGTGGGGAATGACCAAGCTCTCACAACATACCACCGTAAAATAGAAGCTCAAGACTACTGTTTGTATCGTGAGTGTTTTTTTTTTATAGGATAAGAGTGACAAACGAGCATACAGACTACCTGATGGTAAGTGGCTGCTGTGGCCCATAGACATCTACATCTATCTTCGATTAAGAATCAAAATGCAGATGCGTTGTCACCCGTGAGGACTAAGATGGAATGCCACGTTTCCAGTAAAAAGGATCTGCGGTTCTCTACACTCACCATACGAAACACAGCAGCGTTAAACTGCTATTTTACGCTGGTATTCTGTGAGAGCGTGGTCCTTCCCCGGTCGAGCCGACCCATTGGTGCTACAACTATAATATAGCTGCAGCATGGCTCTACCACCTACAAAAAGTGTACAAAGAGTGTAGAGAACCAGATACCCTTTTCACTGGAAACGAGGCATTCTGTCTTTGTTCTCAGGGGACGCACATGCATTTTTATTCACAAACAAGGATGGATGTGGATGTGTATGAACCACAGCAACCACTTACCATCAGGTGGATTGTGTGCTCGTTTGTCACCCTTATTCAATAAAAAATACAGAGATGGAATGAAAGATCAACTTTGATACGACTTTAAATAAATAAAGAAAGAAAAATTTGTAGCCACAAAATAATAAGTATGTAATTGCATCGCACATAAATATTGAAACAACAAATAGGCTTTCAACTCATTATTATGCGCAGTGGAATAACTGCAACGCTGATATTCTACGTTCTTAAGCGTATAGCGGCCGTGTAATAATCCGTCATTTCGTGGGTGTCGTAATACGCGATGTAGGGAAGCAAACTAGAAGATAGGCAGCAGCGTCGTCCTAATAAATTAATAAAAATTGCAGTTACAAACCCGCCCACCAACCTGACAACTATGGCAACTATCCCCATATGAGGCAATCTATGGGGTTTAGTGTTTAGCAGTGGACTTTTGATAGGCAGTAACGCAGTAACGCCCTTATCGGGCCGTAGTCCATTCGATTATTACCTTGGGTTATAATACGTCACTGTGCTCTATTGTCCATTATGATTAGTACGTCATTTTAAAAAAGTACGTTTCTCTTGATTTTTATCTTTTATATTTTAATTAAATAACGTGAAGCCTGCGCTACAGGACAGAGTGATTTAATACTAGAATGCTGAGATAAGGATTTAAATAAGTTTAGAATAATAATTTTTTTGTTTTTTAATTTTGAAATATTTGAAATATATATAAATGGCATACAAAAAATTATTTTTTTATTTTATTAGGCGCTCACAACAATGAGTACATATTATGGAATGACATCACAATTATGTAATGTAATATTATAAATATAATTTGTTTTATGGTCAATGCAATTTGTAATTTATAGTGAAAGATTATATATTATTACATATTTTGTTCTTTCATTATTGTTTCATTCTTTTATTCATTCTACATATAGGTATTACAGAATAATAGCGTTGTTTCTGTGGCTACACCACTGGCTACAACACTGTTACAGCATCATGCTGAATCGAATACCTTTTCCTTGCTGCAATCCAATGTACTTATAACATGCGTTTTCTGCTTATTTCTTATTTGTAGTGTATTAATGTTAATATAACGCGTCCACGTTACATTAGAAATACCAAGTGTTCAGGCAGCGCTTACAAAAAAAAGAAGAAGGAAATATATGTGAAAAAAAAATTAGGCATCTCAATATTATAATGGTTACAAATCCATGAAGAGCAAATATCAAAATGATCACATATTACTGAAATTCGATAAAGGCGGCATTGACCTGGCAAATATTTGCTTAACCGCTGTTGACAATCTGAGTTTATTACAGTGACCGTAGAAGTAATTGACACATAAAATATATTAATTATACTAACAAGCCGCATAGTTAAAACGATATTTAAAAAAACCGACTCCCTTTTGAATAAAAATATTTTTGCGGATTTTATCGCGTTAATTTTATTTATTTTTAAATTCCGATGTTTCATACCCTATGTCACTTCCACAGCTAAGACGACACCCAATTAGTTAAAAATCTTTACACCATTTATGCTATAAATTGTGCCACAGAAATATATTACAAACATGCATGCATGCATAATAAATACATACATACATGGTCAGTGGTTCATCGCCAAGCTAGAATACGACAGGTGGCACAGTAGTCAACTTATTAATAAAATCTATGTTTACCAAAATGTCTTTTGTGCACAATATAATGGGTATTTACCTATAAAATTGCTGTTCTACAGTACTGGCCATTTCAAATCAAAATTATTTTTGATTGGCTAAGAATTCTAATTTCAAATTAATTTTATTTTAGAAACATGGAAATTCATCGCATTTTAATCTTTTTTGTCATCATGGATACGTGAAAAATTCGAGTAATTATGGAGTAAGAGTACCGTTCTGACAGCAACGCAGTACAAGTCGCACGCAACAATAGCGATGTTTACGGAGCGAATACTACAAACGAACGCACTACCTGTTATTGGTTTGCCCGCTTCCGAAATAGAGATTTCGACTTAAAAAATTAACTCCGTCATTTTCCAAAAACTTTGGTCGACAATGACGAATTAAAGGCGATTGTGGAAGTTGATGATACTTAATCTATGGCTTAATTAGCAGCAGCTTTCGCCTTCGAAGAGCTTCGAATATTGGTCCATTTGCGTGACATTGGCAAGGTAAAAAAGCTTGACAAGTGGGTGCCCCACGAACACAATGTTCGCCAGCGCGAAGCACGGATCGAGACGTGCCTTGCACTACTCAATAGGCACACAAACGAAGAAATTTTGAACCGCAATTGTTACTTGCGATTAAAAATGGATTCTTTTTAACAATAGCAAGTGCTCAGCAATTTGGTTGGATCCTACTTCAGCACCTAAACAATGCGCTAAACGAAAACTTACCCCTAAAAAAATCACTGGTGGTCTAGCCCCAGTGTGATTCATAATAGCTTATTACCTAACGGGATGAGCATTATTGCAGATATGTACTGTGATGAAATTCGCACGTCTCCAACTAACCTTCGTCAATTACTCGTCCTCACGCTGCTCCTGCATGACATCGCGCGACCTGATACTGTAAAACAGACGGTCTCCAACTTACAAGAGCTGAGGTTGGAAGCTCTCCGTCATCCGCCGTACTCACTAGATCTTGCGCCGACATACTTCTTCTTTTTCCATTTGGATAACTTTTTGGCGGAAAAAAAATTCAATACCCGAGAGGTAGTAGAAAATGCCTTTGAAGAATTTGTTGCTTCCTGTCTAGCTGATTTCTTCAAGAAGGACATCAATAAACTACTACTGTGTTGGCAAAGATGCATCGATTTCATAGGTGATTACTTTGATTATTAGAAATAAAAAATATAGAAGAACAATTCGTTTACTTATTCAATAAAAATGGCAATTTCATAGGTATACTTAGTTCCAAACAAAAAAATAACAAAAACTGGACCAGATAGGTGATAGGTTAAATTTAATCAATACTTATTAATCCGATAGGGGACATCTGCCACGCCAACTAATACCAAAAATCTGATGAAACTTGTTCTTAAGCTTCATTTGTACGATTTTATTTTAAAGTATTTTAACAGATTTTTTAGTCCTACGTTGGACCTAATTCCAAGAATACACGTGCTGGGATATATTCCTTGAGAGATGCAGCCATAATACGCTGGCTGATTTATGAGCATATACCTGCACTATAGTTGCTTCCCATTTCCATTCTAGACATGCATGCCATTGGACATGCAATGGGTTTCGGCAATTTTCGGATGAGTTTTTGCAATCACTTGGATTTGCTTGACCGTGTAGTGGCGGTGTAAGAATATCCACTACCTCATATCGTCCAGTGGGTGTCGTAAGAGGCGACACAGGGAAATTGAAATAGGAGATGGACAACATCATATTTCTGGTAACAACTAAAATGATAATAACTACGGTTGCGAACCCGCATGTAAAGCGTGGCAACTATGGCAAAATCCCCCTTATGAGGCAATCTATGGAAGGCCTTATTTCAGCAATGGACTTTTATAGGCTGTAATAATAGATAATAGAACAGACTTGGTTACTAGAGCCTCATCCGTTAGTTATCAAGGTGCATGGCGGGTGTGTGGCCAACAATATAAATATCATCATCACTATGAAGCGTCAGTAGCCTAATGGCAGGGCGCGGACCGCGAACTCGAAAGGTCGTGGGTTCGAATCCGCCATTCGACTACTGTCGTGAACCACTTCTAACACAAGCATTTTAAGCTTACCAGAAGTAGTTAAGGGGAATATTAGTAATGTTTCACAGCATTACCAGTATTTTTTAAATAAAAAAAAACTATGCTTATCCCTGCAATTCATCACAAATTCACTACTTTAAAAGGCCTCCCTCAAATACCATCTATTTCTAGCACATAACACGGTCACAAAGCTCAGCATCAATGTGTTATAATGTCCTCCAGACTGATTTCGGTCAAAGTGGCCAATCTCAATGGAGACCAGCCGTTTGCGCAGGACAGGATCATAGTGCCCATGTGTATGTGCAAGCACAGGTGCGCTCTTTATTCGTTTACTCTCATAGTCCGATGGGACGGTAATCCGACACGACCGGAGAGAAGTCAAACATAGGACCAAAAACGGCTTTACGTACTTTCCGAGCCATGGAGGTGAAACACTGTCAACTTCCTGACTTCGAACTGCCACTTAGAATTTATTGACAGAAAAACCCAATAACAGACTTTGTCCTAACCCGGGATTCGAATCATGGGGATTAGCAATGGCGTTTACGACCACGAGACTAACGAAGCAGTCAAACAATATGTTATATGAAGTCATCATCATCACCATTATACCATTAAATCCTATCACAATACAATTACGCATACTGCATCTTGTGGGTAATCGGCATCCACTATGATTGCTAGGACAAGACTGTCAGTTGTAATTATTTATGCAAGTAGGGATAACAAACGAGCATACAGTCCACATGATGGTAAGTGCATGCTGTTGTCCATTAACGCCTACATCTATCTTCGATTAAAAATCAAAATGCAGATGCGTTGTCACTATAAACATGAATGGAGATGAGACCAATTAAAATATATAAATGATAAAGGTAAATAAGCACCAGAAATTTTCTTATGAAACTAAAATGACGAACGAACATTCAGTCCGCCTGATGAAAAATGGCTACCGTAGTCCATGATTACCTGCAACTAAGTTTCATTAAAGAAGGCTACTCATGCATTGTTGTTTCTAAAGACTATGATAGAATTTCTACCAGCCCATAATGCCATATCAGCTGGCTATCTACAGCCTTTAAACTATAAGCGCTGTTTTTTATCGAGAGAAATATGGAAGGGGGTGGTGCCAATACAGATAGATTCCTAGACAGTAGATTAATTCTAACACATAGTATTGCAATCCTAAATTTTAAGCTGGACTCTATCACGTTTGAAAATAATAATAAATATACTGATTATCCATACTTACCAATCGAACACAGAGAAAATTAACTTTTGCTAGGTGACAGTAATAAGAAGAAGAAATTATGTACCTACCATTTAACAAGACGGATTCTTTAGCAAAGGACCAACTTTTACTAGAGTAAAAATTCATCATGAAAAAATAAAGTGTCTTAATTAAGTTTTCTTTTATTCGTGGTAAATTTATGATATGCCATATTCAGGCAATATGTTTAGTCTCCAAGATGTCAATTTATGTGTCTGGGTTGCAAGATAAATATGGCGACGGCTGTGCGGACAGCCTTCATTTTCGTGCCTAAAATGTACACAAGAAAAAATTTAATTTTATTCATACACATTATATTTAAGTAAGAAAATTTATGGCCTAATCTTTATTTATTTATGGTAGCCCACAGCACAGCGAACTCAAAATACACAATGATATGGAAAAATCGAAACTAAGTATTGTTACAATAAGTTAGAAAAAAGTACACAAACATATCTTATTCGCAGTGAAGTATAAGCGTAAGAGACTCCACCTCCTTGGCAGACGGGTTATGGTTGCCAAGCGTAACGACAATGGTAATCCCCCCATGTGACATTTATTTTTGGATATAGTGAATGAATTAATAAATAAACACGTAATACAGGTAGAAAGGGAACTCTAATAGTGTGTAGAATACACCTTCTACGTGATAGGGCTACGCTACTAATGTTATATGCCTGCTACAGTAACAATAGGCATCGTATTTTCAGCTGTGGACTTTTGATAAGCTGTCATGAAAAAAATGAAAATGGAAAAATCTTATAATAATTACAAATTAGATCTGACTTAGAAATTATAAGTAATTTTGGAATAGTAATATAAGATTTTTAAGATAATTAATAGAATCAGGCGTTACTTCGCGGATATCCATTATATAAAAAAAAATATTTATCAAGAAAAATCTTTAAAATAAGATGTTTGTTGAAATATCCAATTCATAAGAGGTTGAACCATGCTGCAGCTACGAATATATTAAAGTTGTAGCAAGAATAGCTCGGCCCGACTATAGAATGACCACGCTTCCACGGAATACTACCATTAAAATACCAGGTAAATGCTGATGTGTTTCGTATGGTGAGTGTAAAGAACTAGATAACCTTTTAACTGGATAGCAAGTATTCCATCTTAGTTTTCAGGTGTGAGCTACAAATATTTTATAATTAAAACTACATCAACGAGTTAGATTTTTCTCTTTGGACACATAACAAATTCTACCTTCTTTTTTAAAGCACATTTTTAAAATGATAAATTTTGAATTTTAAATACCACTTCCAATATAAATTATGATTAAGTTGACTGTACTTAATCATAATTTAGTAGTAACATTCACTGAACAGATAAAGGGTTTTTCTGTCTATGTTGGATATTTAGAAATGTCACAGAGATTATTTACAAGGTAGTAGTAGAACATGTAATAGGCTATAAAATCTATTTTTGACTTGCTTTTATCTCCTTGTAAAGAGGCTTTCAAGTTACTATAAAATGCTTTAAAATATTTCTGACAACAAAACTTTTGAACAATTTAATTAAATTATTTTTGTGGTTTTAATTTAAAGATTTTTACTTTTTACTAACTCGAATAAGAAAACCTAATACTTTGAAAAGCTTAATTGCTATTTTATCCATATTCACACATTTAAAGCCTTAGGTATTGTCTAATGTCACACTTAATTCGCTAATGGAATCCATTTTCCTAAGATTTCATGATTACAGTTCTACACAATATAAGTTCACTCGTGGATATACGCCTTCGCCAGAGACCGTCACAAAACAAGTTTATAATTTCCGATGTTCCTGTAAAAATACAAGCAACCATGCAATGGCGGCGTAAGAATATCCACTCCGCCATATCAGCCCGTCGTAAGAGGCGACAGTGGGAAACAAAGTCAGTAATGGCAGTAACATCCTCCTAATGACAAATTATTAATAAAAAACTTCCTTTGCCAACCCACATGCCAAAAGTGACAACTATGACAAACTTTAATTTAAGAACTTCGAATAACTAAATCCACTACACATGCATACAGTGAAGTATGAATATAATCACGATTTCTTATATTTATATACGCGAACACTACACATTTAAATAAAACTAGTTTTTACGGATTATATCGCGTATATTAACTTATTTTATATTTCTGATGTTTCGAGCACTTTACATCACTTCAAACACCTTAGTCCGCGATAAAATCCGTAAAAACTAGTTTTATATGAATACAATATTTCTTAAAAACTTTACTTGTTTACTTGTAGTAGGATTCTTTTTCTGCCTAGGAATCCATCTTTATCAACCAGCAAATAGTGCTTGCATTGCTGTGTTCCAGTATGGAGGGTACCTATCGAGAGACAATATAATTATAGTATGTGAGACATTTAAAGTTAGTCTTCAGAAACGGCAACGTATCTATAACCGTCTTTGTTTATGTTAGCCACCAACAGTTTTTTCTTATTAATAACGAGTATGACAATCTCCACCTAATAGTAAGTGAATGCTGTAGCCCATAGACATCTACATCTATCCTCGACTGAGAACCAAAACGCAAGCGTCGTCACCCCTCAAAACTGAAAGTATGGTAGACTTCGAATTCTATGTCACTTAAATTTTATTAAAAAAAAGGTACGCATTCAACACTTTCCAAAGCAAAAAAGCTAAAGTAATTTGAAAATAATGCCACAGTATTCTTCCTTCGAGCTACTCTTTGTTAATATTAATTATTTTGAATCATCTGCCTAAACTGTGATACGATTAAGTATTTTTTTCATAGGCTGCCATAAGAAAAGATATAAAATTGATTGCATGCCTCCTGATAAAATCTTCAACATTCTCAAAATGTATCAAGCTGCCAACATAAAGATACATTTCCGTCCCGCAAAAGCTTTTACTATGTTGTCATAAAAATTTCCGCAATTTCGTCACGTAGAACACATCAATCAGTTTGCTCAGCGGGGCGCTTGTATTGCAACAATATTTCTCTGAACGATTGGCACATTTTTTACATTTATGCAATAAAGTCGGTGCGATTTAAGTGAAGTTTCTTTATTTCGTTGTTGTACTCGTGAACGATCTAACGTAATAACAATAAAAATTAGTAAGACCGCGAAAAATTGTACAGTAACATTCATAAAATATGTTACGTATGTACATGGTTGGATGTTACAGACGTGACCAATATACGGCTTAGGTTATACCATAACAGCATAAAAGTAAATTTAAAAGTTTTTAAATTAAAATTGTACTGTAAAGTAATAAAAACAGTACAGTTGTAAGAATAAAACATAAAAAACAATTGGTAAATCCAATAGTGTGCATGCCTTAAGCGTATTAAAAAAATTACGTATAACATAATTATACGTAAATGTTTAAAATAGTTTAATTACACACAAGTTTTCACTAAAAACTTTATAATTATTACTTTACTTTTCCGACAATTTTATATGAAATTTCAATTTAAAAAAACTTGGAAAGTCCAAAAGTGCACTAATCCTAATGCTCAAATAACGTTGCAAAAATTAATTAAAATAGTAAATTGTAGTTCTATTTGCCAATAATTTCCAGTAGCAGTCACCGAAGTACACCTTCAAGTCATTCTATCATGTCCAGAGGTAAGGCCTATTCATAAATAACAAAACAAGCTCAAACTCGGGATAAGTTCTCCTCGGCGAGGAGTTCTAGTAGCAGTCATTAAAGTCACTCTAGCAAGTCCGGAGGTAAGGTCTCACCATAACTAATAAAACTAGACCAAACTTGGCACACCTAGATCATTTCTTCGAGAAGTTCCAGTAGTATTCACCAAAGTATACCTTCAGGTCACTCGATCAAGACCAGAGCCAAGGTCTCATCATAAATTTTAAAACGAGGTTAAACCCGGTACACCTGGTTCTACTCTTCGAGGAGTTCCAGTAGCATTCACTGAAGTAAACCTTCAGGTAACTATCAAATCCGGAAGTAAGGTCTCATCATAACTAACAAAACGAGGCCAAACTCGGCACAACTAGTCGAGGAGTTCCAGTGGCATTCAACGAAAAACACATTCATGTCACTCCGTTAAGTCCGTCATCATAACTAACAAAACGAGGTCAAACTCGGCACAGCTAGTTCTACTCTTTGAGGAGTTTCTTAACTCCATAAATACGTATTATCATCATGGTCATCATTACAGCCCTTCACAAGTCCACTGCTTAACATAGACCCCAAGGAACTCCACAAAGCACGGTCAGGAGCCACCAGCATCCATTGACTTCCTGTATGTCTTACCAGGTCGTCACTCCACCTAGTGGGGGTTCCATCTTAGGGAGACGCCCTACACTTCACCTGCCGGTACGTATAAGTATATTTATATATAAATCCTACTCGCCCTGCTGGTACGTATAAGTATATTTATATAAAAATCCTACGTGATTTTAGCGAAACAAAATATTGTAATAAAATCTGTGATGATGAAAATAATAACCTTGGTCCATACCATATTTGATGGTTTATGGAATATTTTGTATTTCTAAAGCGATCTAAATAGATATTTTTACTGCCTAATACCGCTGCTATAAGCAAACGATACAGTAATCCACTCACGATGGCGGCCGAGCCCGAAGTGCGAGTGAGCTGTGAGATAAAGTATTTAGTAAAATAAGTTATTACAAGGCTGCTTAAAACACCGAAAATATCGGTATTTTTCAGCCGAAAAAAATTAATTATAACTAAACTAAACAAAATTAATCTGCCATTTACATTCCATGGCTTCCCACATGATAGATGAAGAGATTAAAAAATAGTTTGAGTGAAACAATTGATATTTTCATAAGTTATGCGGACTTAATAAATCTACACCATAAGCCACTAGGCTTATTACTTAGATTTATTATACTACCACTTATTTAGGTAAAACTAGCAATTATTCGATTAAAAAAAATATTATTTAGTTCAACAATCATCAATCAATCAATCAAGATTAATTTTTCTGACAATATGCTTTTTATATCATTTATATGTTCAATATGATTGTTAGATACGATTTCATGGGACAAAATGTTGGAATCTTGATTTTTAGGCGCTAGTGGAACATACCTACGCACTTTGCACTTAAGGTATGCAATTAGATACAAAAAAATCGTAAGTTTCAATTTGCTTAGAAACTGAATTAAATATGACAGATCAAAAGTTTTGTTATCATTTTCTAATTTCAAGATAAGAAAGGGTCTGCACCACTTTTGTATCTATTATTCAAAATTGGCAAACTACCAAATTACTTGCAGAAACACAGGACAACAAAATTCAAAGATTTAATGGAGGTGACTCAAATGCTGTGTTCGACATACTTACAGATAACGAAAGCTGGATTTATGGTTATGATCCTGAAACTAAGAGACAGTCTGCCTGGGTGTTTCCTTCCGACGAGTTGCCAATTAAAGTGAAGAGAGGTCAAAGCATGGGAAAAAAGATGGTAGCCTCGTTCTTCTGAAGGACAGGTCATTTCGCAACAATTGTGTTAGAGGATCAAAAAACAGTTACTGCAGAGTGGTACACTAACAATTGTTTGCCATTCGTTTTGAAAAAAATTCAGGGGAAAAGACCTGGCAATAGGATCCTCCTTCACCACGACAACGCCTCGACCACACCGCCAAGCAAACAATCGACTACTTGGTGACGTCAGATGTGGAATTACTGGGTCACTCTCCCTGTAGACCCGGAATCGCGCCGTGCTATTTTTATTTATTTCCGGAAATAAAAGAAAAACTTCGAGAAAAACGTTTTATGGACGACGAGAAAGCAGTGGCTGCATTTTAAAATGCCGTCGTAGAGACCCGTAAAGTCGAGTGGGCAAAGTTCTTTTCTCAGTGGTTTTATAAATGATAAAATAAAACTAATAACTTGCTAGTTTGATAAGTTTTTGATTTTCCAAAAACTATCAGTGTCACCCTCGTATATATAGGAACACCATCAACACCGAAAATATTTCTTAACCTTTACCGATATAAACATCTCGCAAGCAGAGACTATACCTTTGTGTACACAAAGGTATATCAGGAGGGTCGGCTCCTGACACATTTCTCTCTTTTACGCATTCACATGTAAATCTAAGCTTACATGCTCGTCTGTTAAGTGTACTCTTAATATGGCCCATCTTAAATATATCGCCAATTTTATCGATAATTTTTGTCCAAAGCTTCTCTTGTCAAATCTCTCACACATTTTTGCTTTGTCACTCTTTCCTCATTAATTTTTCCTACGTGTTGCAACCACGTAGGAAAAATTACGTGTTTCTTTAATACGAACGTATTTCTTAACATCCACATTTATACACCATTATTTTTACTCTTATGCCTCTTCTGCGGCACCAAACTTTGTCCATATGTACCTTCATTGACACATTCTCGCTTCCCACAATAGAGTGTAGAGTCCCATTTACTCTGTGTTCTTCTTTCACTATTCGATGGAGATCCTTGTATTGTCTAAAATCTCTTCTAAACATTCATTTTAAATAGACAAAACTCATCCATGTTCTCAACCTATTCTCCTTGTATTCACTCTATCCTTCAGTGAGATTTTTATTAATGTAACAATCACTTGCAATGAACCCACCAGCGACGCAAATATAACTTAATCATCGGCGTATAAAAGACATTTGACGACTAGCTTACCCATTCCTAATCAACATTCTTCGACTATCAAAGTCTTCAAACAAATTTAACAGCAGAAATTTAAACAGAATAAATAGCCACCGGGAAGTTACACAACCATGTCTTAATTCTTTATTAATATCAAACCAGTCTGAGTTGACCATGTTGATCCTGATACAAGTACTTTAGAGATTTAAATATCTGAGTTGGCCCAGCGCTGAAAACAAACGAGGCGAGCGTTTGTCATAAAGCATCCACGTCCACTTTATAAGAGTTTTTCAGGTCTACAAATGCACAGCTAACTTTCTGGTTTGTGACCGAAAACTTCTCTATGGTCATTAGCACTGAAAAGACCTGATATGAAATGAATAAATTAAATATTATATTTATTGTTTTTTTTTCTATTATATTCTTAATTAATTTTTTAGACTCATATCATAAGTGTTATTCGGTACGAGTTCGATATTCCTATCCCTGCCCACGGGTACGTGAGAAAATTCAGTGTACTGGCAGTTACAAGAGGTCAATCATAATATACCTAAAACAATAAATTTTGTCAACTCAATCAGCAAAATAAATGGCATCTATTATTGTTTTAGTCCCATTCGAGGCACATATATTTCACTCTTAGATACCAAGTCTTAAAATCTGTGTTAAAACTGAATATCTGTCGTTTCGAACAATACCATTTTCTCGAGCAACGTATTATCGAAAAACCCGCTTCGATACAACGTCACAAATGAAATCCCGGCATTACTTTATTGGCGGATTAGTAACAAATGAGCAGTTCTGCGCAGTTCTTCTGCATTGTTTTACGTTAAATGTTTTAAATTTTATGGCGTTACTAAAGTTTGACACCAGTTTACAATTTTATTTATTAATTTAATAAAATAATATCCCCTTCTTTCCCATACAATCGCAATAAACAGTTGCACTACTACAAGCAAGCGGGGCATGTGTGCGTGCTCACTGGCCGCTTGTCGTGTACGCAGCGAGACTGGAACAAACCGGATACGCTGGCACAAACAGTGTACAACAATCTCAGTGTCAGTGCGATGCACGTTGAGTTGGACCCTATTGGTTTATTTTCTACCGACTTCAAAAAGGAGACGGTACTAAATTCCACTGTATGTTTTTTATGTTTGTTACCTCATAACTTTTTACTGAATGAACCGGTTTCAATGATTCTTTTTTTATTTGAAGACTGGTGCAACACATGTAGTCACATATATTTTATTAAGGTCTGCCCAATAGTTTTGAGTAATTCGTAATAATTTATATTGAACAAAATTTTAAATTTTAAATTATGATAGTTGCAAGTTTGAATATTTTAATGTAAAAACGTGGTATCATTAAAATTGGTTGTATTTTGTACTGTGTGTATGAATAATACAAGAAAAAATAAAAATATATCATACTTTAACTATCCCAAGGAGGTAATAGGTGTAAGTAAATATTTGATTATTACTTTTTCAAGTAATTACTTTTATTTTATTGTATGACCCTTTTTTACAAGGTGAGGGTTCTACACAGTCTATTTTTACCTACTTATTGTTATTACAAGTTTTAGCTAAACATTTGTAGGTATGTGTGTTAAGTTCACTTATTACAAGTAAGATTTGAACCACTTCCCGATATCTGATTGAGTTGAAACTTTGTATACTGTAACTTCAGTGACAATGTAATAATATGATAGATATAATCTGATGCTGCAGCCAGTATTGTCTACTCACTAGGGAACTGTTCAACGGGTAATAGCAGGTTCACGAAATTTTGTATGTTAGTTTAATTTTGATAATTTAACACGATTTTTATCATGAACTGCTGCTGCAGCCAGCATTGTCTCCTTACAAGGGAACTCTTTAACGGTTAGTAGCATGGACTCGAACCTTTATATTTAAATTTAAGTTTGTGTGCTAAACATGATCTTGTCCATAAACTGCTGCTGCAGAAAGGATAATAATACAAAATAATATAAAAAAGATATTTCGATCTTGAAATAAATATTGTCAATGTTGGCAACGAAATACTTTAACGTATTAAAGATTGTAAATTTGATATGACATGTGAGTGTTTCCCGTTAGATTACTTGAAAAGCTTTATCTTAGTTAAAGAATTTACCACAACATTAAAAGAAACAATGAATTATTGAAAAACAAAAATTATAAAAATACGAGTATAATTATTAGAGTAAGTATATTGTAAAGTATTCTATCATACTGATTAATAAAACTATTTACGAGTAACAAATGTTTTGTTTAATTTGTTTTCACCTATTGTGACAACCCTACCAAAATAAGTAAAATTTTGCACGTTCTTAAGAATCTTTGTCTCTGTTCCGTTTATCTCATGAAGCTAATACAAAGGGGAGACGGCATAAGCAACTGTGCACTGTGATTCTAAGTAGGTCCTGACATCATCATAGTGGGCGTGGCTTTAGTTAGTATACTGTCAGCATTCGTCCTGTGCGCTTATGTGTTGAAAAAATCGCAAATCGGTGTATTTTCGTAGTATTTAGAAGAAAAGGATGAGGTGTTGTGTTTTATTGTGTAAAAACTACTCAGATAGACGCTCTGATGTTATGGATGGCATCAAATTTAATTTGTAAATAATGTTACACTTAATTTATTAAAATAGTTCTAGAAACATCTCTTTGCGTCGGCTTTCAAATATAATTAAATATATTCCACACTAGATGGCGACACTTTGTGTCCTGTGAACTAAAAATATAAAGGTACGTAGAGCTCAGTAATGATAAAATAACTATACGAAGTTGCTGAAATTTGTTTTGCATTCATACATAAAGAAATTTTAATCGCCAATATATTATTTTTATAGTTTATAACATTTTGTGGACATGTCGCCATCTACCGTCAAGGTAGCTAAGCTACATTGTAACATCGATATGGAAAGATTCGAGTAGTTTTACTATTTATCGGTAGATGTAGATGTAGATAGTGTAATGTGGGCGGGGCTTTGCATCCCCTCACCCCGCAAATTGTCACGCGTTGTTACATAGTGAAATTTAATTAAAACGTCTCCTCTTTATATTTGCTTCACGGTTTATCTACTCATGTGCACGTACTGCCTTAACGGCAGACGACGGCGACGCAAACGCCACGCGGTAGCATTACTATAAATCGATTAAAAACCGCGACCGCACGAGGGACATTGTGTACTTCGATCTTCTCGTTATATTTTAATTGTCACCGGATATTAATTTCCAGTAATTTATCGAATGTGTGGCACCCTTCCGCGATTACATTAAGTCAAGAGTTGAAGAGTGTGTGATTTCCTGGAACTGATTTACACGTTGACTACGTGGATAGCCTGCTGTGTTAGCTGCTACTTAACGGAGAAGGCAAGGCTGGCCTCACAAGCTTAGCACGTGCATTCTCGTTCAATTTCCTCGCTCTTCTTATTGTATGTACCAATACAGTTCACTAAATTTTTATTGGAGAAATGTCACGCATTTTTGGCATTTTTCATACTTATAACACATAATACCTACGCGACCAAATGTTAAGTATATTATTTATAATAAACACTGAAAAACAATTAGAAAACTATACATTTTTGTGAAAAATTTCCGTATGATTGCAGCTTCAAAGAATTTATCACAATATTTTGTCCCGTAGTTGATATGTGTTATGACTATGAAAAATGCCAGAAAATTTTTGTAGCATTTAATAAATTGTTGAATATTTTTTACAGGATGATGATGAAGAAGAAGACATAGACAATGTTATGCTTTAAAAATCATGTAAGGTTAATCACCGTTAACCTTGTAGCGACGGTGTAAGTATATCCACTACCCTACATCACACATAGGTGTCGTTAGAGACAACAGATGGACATTGAACAAGGTGATGGGCTGCAGTATCTTTCTGAAAATAGATAAATAAAAAAATAAAAACTGCGATTGCCAACTCGCTTGCCAAGTATAGCAAATATGGAAAATATTCTCTCCTGTGGGGAATTCTATAGGGGAGGCCTATGTTCATCGCTGGACGTATGACAGGTTGCAATGTCATTGAATGGTTAAACTCAATTAAAAAACTTAAAAATATATCTATTTTCAAGTTATATGAAAGCGCTTACGTAACTGTGCTTACTTAAAATAACCCTAGACTACGGGTATACTTATAAAATAAGTAAATATCGGACGCAATAACGCGCGCCGTATAGTGTCGGCGTAAGAAAATCTACTGCCCTATATTGTCATCCCTTGGGTATCGTAAGAGGTGAAAGACGGAAATGAAACAGGAGATGAGCAAAACCTACGGTTGCCCATCTAACCGCTAAGTGCGACAGCTATGGAAAATATCCTAACAGGCAATCTATGACAAAGGTTTATGTTAAGCAGCGGATTTTTGAGAGCCCGTAATGACTATATTGAAACGCGATAAAGTAATATTTTTATTTAGATTATTGTATAATAATATAAAATATATAAGATCGTTCTCCGTCGTATTCAATACAGTACGTACTTTATTCTTTATTGTACACTAGGGAAAGATAAAAATAAAAAAATAAACAAATATTAAGGGAAAGATATAAAGGTGGTCTTATTGCTAAATAGCAATCTCTTCCAGACAACCCAGAAAAAGAATAAAATAAAAATAAGAGAATGATTTATAGGTAGGATGCACAATGACAATTATAACGGATTAAAATACAACATATATTAAGTAGAATAGTGACCAGAAATAAAAGGAGGAAGAGAGAGGGGTTAGAGAGTCATAAATAGTGTTCCTTAACCAATCATAATGACGCTTAATGCTGGAATAGGTATGCAGTTCTTTAATCAAAAAATCATGTGGAAAACTTTATCTCTATATGATTAGGTTGACTACCTCGTTAAGGGTGACAAACTGTCATACAGTCCACCTGATGGTAAGTGGATGCTGTGGCCCATAGACATCTTAATTTATCCTCAAGTATCAAAATACAGATGCGTTGTCATCCTTGAGGAATAAGATGATATGCCTCATTTCCAGTAAAAAGAGTCTCCGGTTCTCTGCATTCACCATACGAAACACAGCAGCATTAAGCTGCTATATTACGCTGGTATTCTGTGGTCCTACCCCGGTCGAGTCGATCTATTCGTGTCATAATCATAACATAGCTGCAGCGTGGCTCTGCCACGTACATCCTCTCCGCTGAAATTGGCCGGTGTGACCGAAATTCTATCTGGAGGATATTATTATTAATGCCTAGTTATTATGATTGGCAGTATACTAATTCAAGGCCATAGACTGTATATAAACAATAACCATAAGAAAATTTTAAAATGAATCATTATATTTTTTTACTTAATCACGATAGTGTGGAGTTTATTATTTCTATGTTGGAGAGAAATAAGTAAATTATTCCCGAGATCGGGGCCAGATGCGTGAGTGCGTGCCGTGTTACTCGCACGATTTAAACGCGGTTAGTAAATTCTTTTATTTAATAATGGTAATTCAAAATGACGGCCATTTTACCACGTTTTTAGTCATGAGCTATATTTAAAGTTGTAAGGCTCGGGGTCATCGGGAAGGTATTTTAAAATCAATTACAAAATTTGTAACGACCAGACAAGAAAGCGTGCTAATAAAATTTGTTTTTCTTTACAAGTACGAGCGTAGAAGTTTCACAAAGTGAAAACAAGTAATAAACCACAAAGTGTCAACAAATAACACGTACAAAAAACGTGGTTATTAAAATAACATAGGTACTAACTAAACAATCGAATTTCTTGGAGCACGAACTTTTCGTTATGTAGGTTGGTTTCTTTAGCCTTATTCCAAAGTACCATAACTAACGTATTCAACGATAGTGACACCTATGCTTGGCTGCAGTTGTACAATAATTGAATATTATGGTACAGTGACCTTTGTCTTATTCTTCTCGATCAGCCCGTAAAAGTTCTCTGCTAGACACGGACCGCTCTCGTGGAAGCGAGAGTTGGTACAAATTATCAAACTTGGCAGGCTGATTGATGTTCACTTAATTCAATTAAACTTCTTGAACCTTTAATGCTGCTGGAATACTAAATATTTTTGAAGTGATTCGTTTTAAATTAGACGTTTTCTAAAAGTGGTAGAACAATGCTGAAGATAAATTATGGTTGTAGCACGAATATGTCGGCTGAACTGGGGTGAGACCACCCTCTCTCAGAATACCAGCGTGAAATAGCAGCTTACTGTTGCTAGTGTCCGGAGCTTGCTGTTGTCCGGAGACAAGTTTTACTGGAAAAGAGGCATTTTATCTTAGTCTTTTGGGATGAAAACGCGTTTTTATTTTGATTGTTAAACCAGGATAAATGTAGATATATCTATGGGCCGCAGCATCCACTTACCATCGGGTGGATTGTGTGGTCGTTTGTCACCCTTATTCTACAAAAAATTCTTCGCACATCTTTGATTCTTCTGTAAAATTTAATATCTTTGGAAATGATTCGCTTTATAATAGACATCGAATAAAAGCAATATCACGGGTATAAACAACATTAAGTTAAAATACGTTTCATGAGTGTTCGTCAATAAAATTTGTTAATTAATAGAATCAGAAATTACTTTGCGGAAATCCATTATATTAAAGTTGGTAAAAATTACTTCGCGTACATCCGCTCGATAAAATAAAATGATTTGTCTTACCGAGTTTGAAGAGCACCTCCTGCCCTCCCTCAATTGCGTGCAATATCCCCGTCACCATTAATCTCAGCACCACAACTCCCAACACCATTATACTAGGAAAGACACACCACTGACGACAAGACACGTGTTTCGCCTTTACACGAGGCATCTTCGGGTGATGTAGACTCTGCGGTGGCTGACCGCTACCGGTTCAGATACATATTTTTTTTTTTATCGAGCGCATGTACGGGAGGTTATTATTACCAACTTTATTAAAATTTTGTTTCATTTGTTATTTTCGGTTTACTGCATAATTTGATTTTTCAAAGCTAAAATAATTTTAATGAATAGCTCTGCTAAATAAACAAATATACGATGAAAATCAGTATCGAACGAGAAAGCGTCTGGTACTTCTATCAAGTTGGGAATTTAAGCATATTCTCTTTACTATGAAACAGCAGTATTACACTGTCAATTTATGCTTGTGTTCGGTAAGAGAGTGTTTTTTTTTCCTTATCATATCCGAATCTTCGTACTACAGCAATAATATTGTATAGTAGCTCGACCACGTAAACAATATAATGATTTAAGACTGGGTGATGGTAACTTACACTGCCACAAAACGCTAACAAACACTAAAAACGCGTACAACGCTATTTATCGTAGGCTACGAGGTCTTTCCCATCGTCGCCTCTTACAACAGCCACGAGACAATATGGAGTGCTAGATTCTCTCACTACACAACGACAGTGAAATTGCAAAAATATTATAAAAGCTCATATTCAACTCTTTTTCTTCTTCCGCGTACTATTTACGACTAATATAAGTTTTACGATTATAAGCCTTCAACGTGGAAGAAGCTTTGACAATTACAACAAATAACGAAATAATATGTGTTCATAAAAGAAACGCATAAATTACGTACACTGTCGAGACATCAGTATGAAAGTGACCGGAGAGTCAATTGTTGCGAAAGATTAATCGTTAGTCACATTTTTATATGTGAGGGAGATAAATGAGGACAATTTTATATGGTCTATTGAGATTCATTGCTCGCTGATTATTCTTGAGGATTAAAATCTCAATAAAATTACGACCTCGTCATAAATACGCAAACATGTTATGAAATAAAGGATTGTTAAAAAAACACAAGTGTGCTGAAAATTTATTTTTACGGAAGTATTTTGTATTTTGTCGGGTTGTCTTGAGTGACATAGTAAGTCGAACCAATTGTTCCCTATAATTTTTTTCGTAACGTCGTAAAAATAAAATATATTGGTAAATCCAATTGGGCATGCCCTAAGCGCATTAAAAAAATTACGTATAACATGATTATACGGAATTTTTAAAAGTAGATTAAATACATTTCGACAGCACTATCGGCTTCAACGCCCTCAAAACCCATGATGAAAAAATTGATACCTATTGCAGCCGCCACCTTGGATTTACATTTCGACAGCACTATCGGTTTCAACACCCGCGAAAAAGATGAGAATGACACCCATGATGAAAAAATTGATACCTATTGCAGCCGCCATCTTGGATTTACATTTCCACAGCATTATCGGCTTCAACACCCTCGAAAACCATGAAAATGACACCCATGATGAAAAAATTGATGTCTATTGCAGCCGCCATCTTGGATTTATATTTAGACAGCACTATCGGCTTCAACACCGTCGAAAACCATTAAAATAACACCCATGACGAAAAAATTGATACTACTTACTTTCAGTACGTACTACTATTATTTATTCTGTGCTTTTAAAATATTGTAATAAAAAATCTCTCATTATTATTATAATCAAGTATTTAAGAAATTTGGTTATTTGAATATCGTGTATTTGTACAGCAATCTTTTTGAGCCGCTGCAAACAACCGAAACAATGAAACTACGGCGACTGACGCCGAACCGAGTGACGCAGTCTCTATTCTATTTAGTAATAATTTTTCATACAAGGCTGCTGAATATACCGAAAATTTCGCCATTTAGCAGCCGAAAAAAATTTATTATAACTAAACTAAACAAAATTAAACTGCCATTTAAGTACATTCAATGGCTTCCCAGATGATAGATGAAGAGTTTTAAAAATATATTGAGCTGAACAATTGATATTTTCAAAAGTTATCGTGTTTACAAGCGTTGCGGACTTGATAAATGCACAGCATAAACCACTAAAAGCCCTTTTTTTATTTAAAAATAGCAATTAATCGATTTAATCATTTATCTTTCTGACAACGTGCTTTTTATATCATTTATATGTACAATATGACTGTTAGATACGATTTCATGCGACAAAACGTTGGAATCTTAATTTTTAGGCGATAGTAGAACATACCTTGCGTTTTCGCTTAAGGCATGAAATAAGTAATATACGCGATTAAATCCGTCCAAAATAGTTTTATATCAAAATGTAGTGTTCGCGTAAACTTAAGAATTCATTAGTAATAATACTAGGTTACAAGTAAAACTAAAGGAATTAGCTTTACACCAAACATCCTAATCGTCCAAACATTTATCAATTTATTACTGATAATGATTTCTTATATTTACGCGAAGACTACACATTAAATTAAACTAATTTTTACGGATTTTATCGCGTTTAATTAAATTATTTCCTTCCAGTCACGGGGGAGAGGGGGGGGGGAGGACGGTGTTTGACCTCCCGATGTCATAGTCAGCCCGGTTACCTTCACTTTTTGAATATTAATTTTTGGTCCGATTTACGCAGAATGAGCTTACAGTATCTTAAAGTCTTGCAGTGGTATGCTTCGGTTCGGATTTAATTTTATTAATTATAGGATTCCAAGCAGATGGCAGCACCCATGCATCTTGTCTATTAAAATTAGAATGTTTTTTAAATTCAATAGCCTTGCGAATCATCCTTGGTAGGGATCGGTGTTCTTTTGCGAGGATTTGTGGTCTATCAAATCTAATGTAATGACGGGGACGATCTTGAACATTTTCACACACTGCAGACTTCCCGGAACGTCGGTAATTCAAGTCAGCCACATGTTCTTTCACGGGTGTTTTTGTAGATCTTTTTGTTTGTCCTATGTAATAAAGACCACATTCACAATCCAGCTTGTACTTGTAGAGGGATATGGCACTTGACGGATGGTGAAAAGTAATATTAAACGCGATAAAATCCGTAAAAATTAGGTTCATTTAATAGTGTTACTGATATTCAGATCGTATATATTGCTCATATCATTTCTTGTCTGCTTAACAATGATAAACTTACACACTGGGACGTAAAGCAAAATAAAGCAAGCTGTAACTACCAGTATATATGATATCCAGGGATCTTACGTCAGTTTAAAAACTTGCATATTTCCCACGGGCAGCTGCTATGTAACCAGAGCACTTTCATTTGAAATAGGTTTCCAAGCTTTTGTGCTCACATCAAGGAACATTGAAAAATGGGCAATAATATTATTACATGATTACAAAGTATAAAAATCTTTTACCTTTGCGTTTACTTATTTAGTAACATATATTTTGCTTTCGCAGTTAAATTCCTTTGCAGCTATATTACGAGTACGGTAAGTCCGGGAAAGGACCGCGTTCTCATAGAATACCAGCATGACATAGCCGCATATTGTAGTTTTCTTTTATATTGAATAAGAGTGACAAACGGGCACAAATTTCTTTTGATGGTAAGTGGATGCCTCAGAATCAAGATAAATGTAGATATCTATTGCCCCCAGCTATTTATCTTTGATTAAGAGTCAAAATGTAGATGCATTTTCACCCCTGAAGACTAAGGATGGTATGCCTCGTTTCCAGTGTAAAGTGTTTCCGGTACTCTACACTCACTAGAAGAAACACAGGTGCATTAAGTTGATATTTTACGCTGGTATTCTGTGAGAACGTGATCCAGCCGATCCATTCACGCTACAACCATAATATAGCTGCAGCGTGGCTCTGCCACGTAAAGTTGTGTTTGGTATGGGGAGTATAGAGAAGCAGAGACTTTACTGGTAACGATGAATTCCAATTTAATTCTTAATCGAGGATAGATGCAAATGTTTAGAGACCAGTGCACTCATTTACGATCAGGTGGACTGTGTGCTTGTCGACATCATTATTTGATATAAAAAAATATACAAATAAGGGTGTTAATCGAGGACATAAAGTCCAACTAATAGTTAATGGATGCTGTGGATAATATAAAAAAAATCATCAAAATCGGTCCATAATTTACAAAAAAAAAATGTGAATATACAAAAAATGCAAACGTAGAACCACCTCCTGTTTATGAAGTCGGCTAAAAAGTACGTAAAGGACGGACTTAATGTTTTTAGGCATTCTTTGCCAGTCATCCCGTTAATAATTTCTCTATTAAGGGTTATAATGCAAATATGTTGTCACCCCTGATAATTGAAATGGAATGTCTATTACAGTAAATGGCGTGTTATATTATAGGTCACCCATGTATCGGTCACCAATATGAAGCTTCGTTTTCTCTTTTCGACTCGACTTATTGCTTGCATGCTGTCAGTCACTAAACTAGAATTATATATCTTTGTCATCATTAACAACTAGTGAATCATCATCATAATTACAGCCCATCACTAGTTCACTGTTTGAACATAGGCCGCAAGTATTGCCACAACACATGGTCCCGAAGCACTTGCATCCATCGACCACCTGAATGACTTATTACCAAGTCTTCATTCTGTCTAGTGAGGGGACGCCCTACACTTCATTTACTTGTACAAGTCTCGTGTTTGCCACTTGAGAATCTATTGTCATCATCTTCATCAATTATTCATCGGTTGTCGGTTCTTTGAGCTATACAGCCTGCCCATTGCTACTTGATTTTGCTAATCAGTTGGGCTATAATATGTGCGAGTATATGTTGCGTTCATTGAACTGTTTTGATTCCAAAGTTAAAAATGTTAAAAATCAATTAGTTACGATTCTTGTAATAAAATGAAATTATTTGTCTTACCTAGTTTGAAGAGCACCTCCCATCCTCCCTTATTGGCGTACATTATCGCCGTCACTACTAATCCCAACACCACCACTGTGGATAACGCGACACGTGTTTCGCCTCTAAACGAGGCTTGCCTTATTTTTTAAATGTAATTGATGTTCGCAAAGCAACGCGTGATTCTATTCATTAATAAAAATGAACAATTGTCGAATAATATGATTTAAAAGTAAATGTTTGAAAGGTTTGTCAAATAAAAAATTACTTTTGCACGAAATATAAATTAATCAAAATATTAAAATTTACAATCTACCTGATCGATTAAAATTTTTATTAACACGTAGTTGAGTAACATTTCTAAAGAGATAATTTAATACTCGTACGGTTATTTGATTTTATAGACACTTCATATGTTGATTGCCGAGTTTCATTATATTGAAATTTTAATTAAGGAACTCAAATTTCAAAGTCGTGAACATTTCTGTTGCAGCTCTGAGGTAAACAAAATACAAATCATTTATATTAAAATGTTAAAAATCAATGACAGTATGTTAATATAAATGAAACTTAGTGGGTGGTGTCTTAAGTTTTAAAATTGCACAAAGGATACTTTTACCCTGGAAAAATGCAAGGTTTCTGTGAAATAGCTGTTTAGTATTTAGCAAAATTGTATAATTCCTTTTTCACACCGAAAAGGATCAAAAGATTTGATGGAAATTGGCAAAAAAAAAATCCTATTCTTTCAAATAACGCATAAAATAGTTTTCCTGTGTGATATATAGATAAGTGTGTATAAAATGTGGGGTAAATACAAGGATGCATTAAGATGAGAAGATGTCGAATAAACCTCTAAGGCACTTATAATGAGTGCCCAATAAAGCATTGAAAGTAAGTTTTCTACGTGGTAGCGCCATGCTGCAGCTATATTATGGTCGTAGCATGAATGGGTTGGCTCAACCGGGGTCGGACCACGCTCTCACAGAATACCAGCGTAAAATAGCATCTTAATGCTGTTGTATTTCGTATGGTAGGTGTAGAGATTCGGAGAATCTTTTTACTGGAAAAGAGGCATTCAATTTAAGTACTCAGGGGTGACAACGCACCTGCGTTTTCATTCTTAATTGAGGATAAATGTAGATGTATATGGGTCACAGCATCCACTTAAAATCAGGTGGACTGTGTGCTCGTTAGTCATCCTATTCTATGACAAATAGTAAAAAATAAAAGTTAACTGATTTCCGTTTGCCCAAACCGCAACAAAAGGGAAAATAAAAAGCTATGTTCTAAGGGAGCTCAGCTACAACGCGAAAGAAAAGAATGAACCTCTTTTTCTCATCAACTTTGATCATGTCGTAAGCAATATTAACTCCCCGTGAAAGAAGAAACTTCTTGACATGAGGATATTAAACCACTACGTGGATAAATACAAGTGGATTCATCATTTATCACGGCTCCATAGTGCAGTGTAAGTCGGGTCTCATTGGTTCAAATCCCCCACGGAACAAGTATTTATATAAACTGAGCACAGGCCTTCTCTAATTTCTGTTAAGGTTTAGGAAAAGAAAATATCCGCCATGCTGCTCTTATGCGCGTTGGGGAACTTCACATGTCGTCGAAAACATTTTTTTCTTATTTCTTTGACATGCAGGTTGCCTCACGATGTTTTACTTCAGAGCTATGCACGTGCTAAATCAGCACTTAAAATTGCAATTAACAATTCCATTTGTGTTGGGGGGGATTGAACCCGGATTGCTAGCGACTGAGAAATTTGCAGCGAGCGCTAAGCCACTAAGCCACCACTTACAAATATTTTTCCAGGTCTAGAAAAAATGTTGCTTGTCTTTGTGGCATTTATGTTTGTGAATTTTGACTCTTAATCGACGATACAGAAAAAAAATCAAAAGCCCAATGTTGAGCATAGACTTCCCCTAAGGAATTCCTCAATGTCCTTAGCCACATGCATCCAACAACTTAGTGCATCTCTTACCAGGTCATCACTTCGTCTAGTGAGCCACTGTAGAACATTTCTTTGAGCTGTGTGGCCAGTCTATTGTCACTTCAGCTTAGTGATCAGTTGGTCTTGTCAGTTACTCTTATTTTATGCGGATATCCTCATTTCAAAGTCTAGCATGCAGAGAAGCCCCAAGCGTAGCCTTCTCCATAGCTTCTTGAGTGGAAGCTCAACTTCCTAATACGGACAAAAATTATTTATGCTTAATATAGCAGTATTATATTAAGAATTGCAAGCCATGCTTGTTGACTGCACCTAGGTTTTGTTAGTGACGTCAACAAAATAACTTACTCTAATAGTCCAATGCGATGGTAATCCGACACGACCGGATGTATATCTGGCACAGGATAAATGGCTTTTGGTGCATTCCCAGGCACAAGGATGCTTCTCACACCGCGCAACACCGCGATCTTGTTAACTTCTGCTACTAAGAATATCTTGACTTGACAGGAAAACCAAAATAACGTATTTTGACTCAACGCAGACTCTTATAATTTTTGCTAACCTGCTTGACCTTGACTATGTTTAGTTAAATAATAATAGCTTATAATAAAAGTCAAGCCATTGTTAAGCAATTGCAGTCTATTTTAGTTCAGGTCATTTTAAAAAGAAACACTTGGCGTTGTATTGATGGTGATTTGTATTTCCTAGTGTTAGTGTTAGTATACCACACAGGTCAGGTCGAGCCCAGACGCTCACGTACTGTTTTTACGACAGACACTTAGGCTCTGAGCAACCTCGGCTTATCTTCTCATTCAGCAATAGGAAGAGAAGGTTTACGAGCATACTGCTCGCCTGATGGTAAGTGATCACCGTCGCTTATGAACATCTGCAACTCTAGGTAAATTGCAGGTAACGCATCTTTTAGAAAGTAGTGGGCTCCTTTCATGAAGGTCCCTAAGTCATATCTGTCCGTAAAACTGCTAGCGATAGTAAATTTCACATTATGGTCGTGCGAGGCCTAAAATCGCCAGCCAGCGAGATGTAAGCTGTCTTTTTACTTTTTTTATAAAAAATGATACTACATACATATGCAACGATCTAATAATGCAAAAAATAAAAAATATGTTAATATCAATGTTTCCATAAAATAATATTCGTTCGTCATTTTCGTTCCCCCCACGTCACTGTCAATTTCAGACATCGAGTGTATTTACTTTCTACTTCTCAGTTCCCCACGGTAATAAATAATGCATTACTGAACCACAAATTTGAACGTCACTCACAGCACTGCTTTGCATGATTATAATATCTTATGTTTATTTTTAGGGACCGTAAACAAGTCATCTAAAATAAGGACCTTCAAGAAAAGAGACTTTTCTTTTTTGAAAAGTTGCAATTACACTGTTTCCCCTGGTATTGCAGTTATTCGTGGGCGGCGGTAGTCACTTACCACCAAGTGAGCCGCGTGCTCGTTGGGAAATCTCTTTATTTATAAAAAAACAGTCTAAAAATATATCCCGTGTGGTTCCTATGACGTGGAGCAGCGTTAAAAGTGCTGCTATGAGTGCTACTGCACCTGAAAAGCGTGTTGTTTACGACAAATCCTCCCCACAATGTGAGAGGTTATTGTCGTGCAGTAAACGAGAAGGTAAGAAGAGGGTTGTAATATATGGAACAATACTGGTTTATTTATCTATTGTTATCACCTTAAATAAAGTGATTACAATGGGCGGACTTAATGCCTTTTGGCATTCTCTCCCAGTCATGTCAGTCCCCCGGGCGTAGTGAAACTTTAGTGAGCGCACTTGTTCTAGATTATACCAACATTTTTCATAAAAGATCAGTTTTGTAAGAGACCGTATTTACTGCAAACTATTAAATCAAACAAGATTAAGTACTATGCCCCACGATTGGAGCCTAGCTGGCAGACACGGGGTTGTTTGTAACGTACCTACCTCGAGGTAGCGGGTACGGTATTCCTGCACACCTCCATATAAAGAAAAGTTCGAATCGCTCACCAAGAAAGTCTAGTTTGACCATGGCTAACTTCTGCAAAACTATACATGAAGTATCAATACCAAGTATGCGCTAAAACACTGAAACACTTGATATAAGGTTCATATAAATTTTGGAACATTCCAACGCCAACCCGAACGAAACCGAAGAATTTGAAATATTGCTCAAACTATAATTCAAAGCCAGAGCACAGTAAATGTTGTAATTGGCACTGACCACTTGACCTTGCGTTTGTCTTCTTCTTCATCGATCGATAAAATTCCACTAATGGACATGAAACTTTCGTATTAAAACAAGGATTTTCTCTAACCGTCTCACTTGGCAGGCGCAATGATAATCGTAAGTACCTGAGGTCTCGCATCTTGGTCTCTCCATCGTCGGTGTAGAAATCGTACGGCTGTAAACAAGATGGTTATACCGCCATCTATCGAAGGTCATAAGATGTTTCCGGCATTTTCCACAGTCAGTTCATAAGTCAGCCACCGGATGAACTGCGCTTAATAATTTTTGTTCATTTATTTATTTATTTATTGCATCAAAAAAGTACACACTGTTACATACAAAAATATCAAAAATACAAAAAAAACATATAAAGTGCTACTTCAATTATAGGCGCAAACAGCATTATCTGAAAGTCACGTACATTAACTTATGTTGTGAACAAATTTAATTTATTTATGTTAAAATGTATACATTTTTATAAGGAAGTTATTATACAATTAATTAACTTATTAGCAATATTAACAACAACAATAATAAAATTTAATCATTACATTACACTTAACTATGTCAAAAACATTAAAAACTCATTCAAAAACTATTAAAAATAAAAACATCAAATAATATTTAAACAAGTCGAAATGTCATTAAAATAAAAAATAAAGTCAAAATTAAAAATTGAAAATAAAGATAAAAACAACGCCCACAAATATTTTAAATTAAAATTAAAATTACCTATCGTACATAATAATCAAATTATTCTGTAATTACTTGACCTGCAAAATTTTTTAAATAGCGTTAAGGAGTTTGAAAAATTATCTAGCTGAGAAGATCCTTTTTCAGTTTCACTGGATATAGAGTTGTGAATGAAATTGTAACTCCTCAACGCTCTGTTTAATGGAGCATAATGACCCAAATTTGACGTAACTGGATAACTTTTAAAGGGAGATTTCTTAAGTCTGTATGGCTTTCTAGGTTCAGTAATATTTACTCTAAATAAAAGATCAGGGGTGTCAAAATTTTCATTTATTAGCTTATGCAGAAACATGACGTCAAGCAGTTCCCTACGGTGGCATGTGTTCATGATAGCCTAAAGTCTAAAGTCCACCGCCTAACACAGACTTGGATATTGACTATATCTGCCACGCTTTGCAACCGCAATTTTTTTTTATTATTTAGAGTTTTTAGCAGGAATATGTTCCTGCCCAATCCCTTTAATTTTTTAATATACAATTTAAATTAAAATATTTAATAAATAATTACAACTTAAACAAACATATAAAGAGCGCTTCGCGTCCTAAATAACGTAAATATGATAATATGGATGTGTTTGATGAAAACAAATGTGTAATTCGATAATTAATGTGTAATTTCGATTTAAGCAAAAAAACATCAGGTTCTATATTTACAATTACGTACACCGAAAAATGTAAGGGTGTGTCCATATTACTGTCTTGTGTAACAGTGAAATTTTTTACGATTAATGTGGGCGAGGAATTTGAGATTTTTCTGAATTTCTTCGTAACTGTGACTTATCTTGTCTGACTAAAATGTTTATTTTTTCTAGAATAAGGGTGATAAGCAGTCACACAATCCACTTGATGGTAAATGAATACTGTGGCTCATAGTCGTCTACAATCTATTCTTGATTAAGAATCATTACAGAGACACGTTGTCACCACTGAGTTCTGCTATTTTACGCTGGTATTCTGTGATAGCGTGGCCCTTTCCCGGTCAAGTCAACCCATTCGTGCTACAACTATAATACAGTTGAAGCATGAAACGATTAAGTAGAATTATGTAGAATTAGAGGAGCTAATAGTGACAGTGTGTGCAACAGCAACTTCCCGTGATATTGGAAATTTAAGTAGTTTTCTTGACAAAAGATACCAATGTAAAATGTTTTTTTCTTCCAGAAAAGTATAGACATTATTTTCAATAAATTATATTTATGGATCGACGTTGATATTTGAATCCTATCGCAACTTGTGACGTGAATGTATGAAGTACGAATTTACCGTACAAAAATCGCATTTAATAGAATTCTCAACACTTCTGACTCTGACACGCATACCAGAGACAGCTACAAAGTCACGTTTCGTCTATGTCACAAATGTGAATCTACTCTAAGGGTTTTTGTCCTAATGACCGCATAATTACACCCTAATTGCGTTCGCAGGTGAAATAATGAAAACCATAATCGACATTGCGCTGAAAACATAAAATCTATTTATTCCATCATCTGTGGTACCCATCGGAGGCAGATCTCAGCCTTGGTTTGGTCGCTCCTGTAAGACTGCACTACGCAGTAAGCAGGAGTGTTATCAAGCCTGGGCTGCGGCTTCGGCGACTCGGGATGTAAACACCAGCACACTTAAAAAAAAGTATAACTTCGCCTCCGGGTCCTTCAAAAGAGTTATTGCCAAGGCAAAGTCAGAGCACATAGGCAGAATTGGCGAAAAACTAGTTCGCCTTCCTTCGGGAACCCGTGCATTCTGGTCTCTCGCCAAGGCTGTCCAAGGGAATTTCTGTAAGCCATCACTACCATCTCTGCACAGGGAGGATGACTCACTGGCCCATGACGCAAAAGACAAAGCCGACCTTTTAGGCTCCCTTTTTGCGTCCAACTCGACTCTTGATGACGGGGGGAAAACACCGCCGACCATCCCGCGGTGTGAGTGCTCCATGCCGGATGTGCTGTTCTCACAGCGCTCGGTTCGCAAAGCACTGCTCTCCCTGGACATCCAGAAGTCGAGTGGACCTGACGGAATCCCCCCAATTGTGCTGAGGACGTGTGCTCCGGAGTTGGCACCGGTCCTAACGCGTCTTTTCCGGTACTCCTACTCCCAAGGCGTAGTCCCGAATTCATGGAAGACAGCTTTTGTCCACCCGATCCCTAAAAAAGGCGACCGCTCAGACCCATCCAACTATAGGCCTATCGCGATCACCTCCTTGTTCTCCAAAATAATGGAATCCATTATTAACTGCCAGCTCATCCGGTACCTTGAGGATCACCAGCTGATTAGTGACCGCCAATACGGTTTTCGTCGGGGTCGATCAGCTGGTGATCTTCTGGTCTACCTGACCCATAGATGGGCGGAGGCAGTAGAGTCCAAGGCCGTTAGTCTGGACATTGCGAAGGCCTTCGATCGGGTTTGGCACAAAGCGCTTCTTTCGAAGCTGCCTTCCTATGGGCTTCCCGAGAAATTGTGCAATTGGATCACCAGCTTCCTTGCAGATCGGAGCATCAAGGTCGTTTTAGACGGTGCATGCTCTGACTACAAGCCTATTAACGCTGGTGTTCCACAAGGCTGTGTGCTATCACCAACGCTGTTTCTTCTGCATATCAATGATATGTTGCTAACTGGTAACATTCATTGCTATGCGGATGACAGCACTGGTGATGCTCTATACACCGGTCGTGCCAATATTTCTCGGGAAAACGTCGCTGAGTACCGGAACAAACTTGTGTCTGAAGTCGAGTCTTTGCTGAGCAAAGTCTCGGATTGGGGGCGACTAAATCTAGTCCAGTTTAATCCTCAGAAGACACAAGTTTGCGCGTTTACCGCTAAAAAGAACCCCTTTGTCGTATCTCCTCAGTTTCAAGGCACTCCCCTTGCTGCCTCAGCCAGTATTGGAACCCTTGGCATCGACATTCGAATAGCGTGCAGTTTCGTGGTCACTTGGTAGGGAAGGCCAAATTGGCCTCTAAAAAGCTTGGCGTGCTCAACAGAGCGAAACAGTATTTCATGCCGGCACACCGCCTGCAACTTTACAAGGCGCAAGTTCGGCCTCACATGGAATACTGTTCCCATCTCTGGGCAGGGGCTCCCCAGTGCCAGCTCCTTCCACTTGACCGCATCCAACGCAGAGCGGCTCGAATCGTCGACGACCGAGCCCTTTCCGATCGGCTCGATTCATTGGCACTGCGAAGAGATGTTGCATCCCTTTGCATTTTCTTTCGCATCTACCATGGGGAGTGCTCTGAGGAATTGTTCGGATTAATCCCAGCCGCCAAATTTCACGAACGCACATCGCGGCAGAACTCCCGATACCATCCACACCATCTGGATGATTGGCGGTCCACCACTGTGCGATTTAGAAGATGTTTTCTTCCTCGCACGACCTCCTTGTGGAATCGATTACCATCAGCGATTTTTCCGGACCGATACGACTTAGGGACCTTCAAGAAAAGAGCGTAGTCCTTTTTAAAAGGCCGGCAACGCACCTGCGTTTCCCCTGGTGTTGCAGTTGTTCATGGGCGGCGTTAGTCACTTACCATCAGATGAGCCGCATGCTCGTTTGCCGACTATCCTATAAAAAAAAATTGCAAATGTAAAATATTGAAATATTTTAATAAGACACTTGAACTTTTATAATCGACTAGTGATCCGCCCCAGATTGTTATGGGTGATTTCTGGATTGCGACAATATCGCTACTTACCGGGTCTTATATTGCATTATTAAAGAATAAGTAGCGTTACTTTTTTTTTATTTAGAGTGTATTTTTATTATAAATAGTTATGCTTCTTTATGATTACAATCTCACATAGCCTAATTCTTGTTTTCAGGCCCGGAAGGGAATCACGCAACGCAACGACGCAACGACGCAATAGGCTATGTGCAGCTCAAAAGGGTGAAAAAAATATGCATAGTTAAGTGCACAATATGCCCAAAACACAACGTGATATTCACAAAAGCATAGTTTAGATTTTGTAGACAATGCCTTTGTGTCTCTTCTTGTCAGTTTTAACTAAATATTTCTCATATTTAAATCGGTTAGCACTTGAATTCCCCGGCGTTGTTATGCTCGTATTTTTGCATTCAGGCACAACATAACAATAATATAGATGATATCTCATTATTAAACATCCAAAAGTATCTTATTCCTTTGCAAAATCGGCAAAATTCTAAGGCAGTGACGTCACGACTTGAACAGCGTGGCGGCTATCGCTTTCACGCGAAAATTTAAAACGGTAGCATAAAACTAATTTTATGGCACTATTCGGTTTTAAGAAATTATATAAAAGTTATAGTGATTCATTATAACTCTAGGATTCGTTTAAAGTACTTTATGAACATGGCTGTAATATCCTATTACATAAAATTCTCACATATCTTAACAAAATTTTAAGGGATTTTTTTTTTCGTATTAGGGCCATGCTACAGCTATATTTTGATTGTGATACAAATGATTTAGCTGTCCAGGGGAGTGTCCATCAACACATACCAGCGTGAAATAACAGCCAAATGCTGCTATATTTCGTAAAGTGAGTGTAGATATCCGGAGATCTATTTTAAGTGGAAAGAAGGCATTCCATCCTAGTCCTCAGGGCTGAAAATGAATCTGCATTTTAATTTTTAATTGAGGAATAACGTAAATGTCTATGAGTCAAAGCATCCACTTACCTATAGGTGGACTGTCTTCTCGTTTGTTACCCTTAATCTATAAAAAAGGCACTCAATACCACTAAACCGTGAGGTTTTCAAAATTTGCATGTCTGAAACATATTATAGCTGGAAACAAATGCCTGAAAGTTAATACTCAACGAATATAAACAACTAATGTACGAAGTAGTAACGAGCGAACAGATAATGCTTCTGTAAGAGAGCTCAAGCTAGTTATTTAAAACCTTAAAATATCTCGTCGTATGGTAATCTAGAAAATAATCCGACTGCACAAACGAACAATATCGTGACAAAAGAAGTTGTTAGTAGAAAGTGAGCTATATAGTTGTATGTTGTGCACGCGATATTGCTTACTATGAGCACATCTCTTTCAGCAAATACTGTACACTTTATAAAGAGGTTCTCCCTAAAAACTGTTAAAATATGAATTGAACTGAATTCGGTTTTTTCCTACGTTGAAAATTCTGATATTTAAAATCTGATTTTTAACAATCTACATACGTTTTATAACACAGGGTTTGAAGCAGAAGTATTAACAACGAAGGGTTACTGTTCGCGCCAAACGCTGTCAAGAATCGACGCCAAATGGCACTCGGCTCTTTGCGATACCGTTTGAAGTTCGGCCGAGCGTGGCAATGGCGCGCGGATCGCGAGCGAAAAGGCAGAGTCGTCTGTAAGCTGTGCTTGGAACGGCATGCTGTCATTTTTGTCGGGAACTCGGAATAATTCGGCGCGGCCAGTAAATATACGGTCTACCATTGTGACGCGCATTCCTGCTGGAGAGCTTCCCAGGGACTCATTGTGTCTGACTCAGAATCTGCATAAGTGCATTCGGCAATATTAGCTAGTGCGGCCTTTGATATTCTAGAAATAACTGTTGCTACGCGAAACGGTAGTGACCTTTGATCCGGAAACTCCGTGTGCGTTTTGTGCGTTAACCTTATACCCAATGAGAGTTAGTGGCTTCTGTAAGTTAGTTAATCGTACGATAGAGTTAATTGACTGTCATCGTGACGAACGAGGAAAGTGACTATGGACAACGCCGCGGAAGGTTCCATTAATTTGGAGCGGTGTCGACGCCCAGGCTGCTGCCGACGGCCAAGGTCTAGGGTCAATCACCATCAGTCACACCCAGATACACATCACATCACCTTATTTCCCTTGCACTACACAACCACATGCGACCTGACCGACTCCGTAGGGACCAGTCGCCTTGGATATAGGTAAGTAAGCTCCGTCTAATATCCTCCCGGTCGACTGGCCGTAGTATAGAACGCTGCCCCATATAGTTAAGTGTAATTAGAGATTTTCCACTTTGGCCTGGAGGAGGCCCGACCTACGTCTGCTCGTCGAAACTCAGCTGAATGGGCCCCTGAGGATTTGACCTTTAAGGGAGCAGCCGTAGGCCGTAACAGTTACAATTAGTCTTTCTCTGAAAGAAGTCTCCCAATTAAAGACCTACAGAGACTGAAGTCGGTGCTGAGAGAAATTGTATAGAAGATTTAAAATCTCAATTTCAAAATATAATATTTCTAACCGCTGAAGTATAAACTTTTTAATCAAAATCTAAATCTAAAATCATGTAACATACGAGAAACATACGAGAACATACAATTAGCACCTCTTCTAATTGAAGTTGGCAAAAAATGTATGGGGATGACATATTTCAACGTGACTTTATCGCTGATTTCATATCGTATCATAACATATTGGTGTTATAATTTACTGAAAGTCAACTAATTCATATTATGAGCAATCTATACTATAACACAATATCTGACTACATTTAACCCTGTATCACATATTTTTTTAAATGGTACAGCCATGCTGCTCCTACATATATAATGGTTGTAGCACGAATGGGTCGGCTTGACTGGGGAAGGACCACGCTCTCACATATTAGCAGCGCAAAATAGCAGCTTAATGCTTCTGTGTTTCGTATGGTCTTTATAGTCCGTATGGAAGAGCATTTTTATTGGAAACGAGGTATTACATATTAGTGTGTGTATTTGTGTGTGTGTGTGTGTGTGTGTGTTTGTGTGTATGCCTTTTTCACACTTACCATCATATTAAAAAAGGATAACCCCCACTTTATTTTGCAGAGAAATGTGATTATAACACTTTTCGTTTTAACTATATTTTTGTTGCTGTTAGAAATTACTCTTAAATAATTTAAAAATAAAATATTTCTCTAATTATAAAATGTCGGATGATTGGCCCAAGCTAATTGCCTGCGTCGCGTTTTATACTGATCTAATGAATGGGGGTGGGGGGAGGGGTGTTTAGTGTTTTAATCTCACTACATTTTAATACTGTTGGTTTTTTAAGAAAACATACTAATGTCTAAAATACCTATTGTAATAATCATAAATTAATCATCATCATCATAACAGACCAACAAGCCCAAATTTCACGAACGCACACAGAAACTTCCGATACCATCAACACTATCTGAATGATTGGCGGTCCACCACTGTGCGATTTAAAAGATGCTTTCTTCCTCGCACAACTTCCTTGTGGATTCTATTAATTTAATTTTTGGAAATTCTACTACGTTTTAAAAGGCCGGTAACGCATCTGCAATTCCCCTGGTTCCCCTGGTCTTGCAGTTGTCCATGGGCGGCGGTAGTCACTTACCATCAGGTGAGTAGCTTGCTCGTTTGCCCCCACTCCTTTAAAAAAAAACTCGCTACTGAACATGGACATTTTCCGAGTATTGCCGCAAAGCACGGTCCTAAGTCACCTGCATTCAATTTAATTCCATAAACGTGTTGATATAATATTATATGTATAAATAAACTCTGTAGGGACGTGAAGTGGAGAAACAAATTATAAATTTAATGTCATTTAAGTTCTAGTGCAACATATTATTGGTGTTGCATTATATAGCACTAGTTGATTACGTTATCCATCAACTGATTCACGGGAAATATATCCTTCACTAGCTTTTGCCCGCGACCTCGAGCGCATAGATATTATACTTTAAACTATAGGTGATCCATCGAAAATCGCACTTTTATAGTACAATAGAATAGAATAGAATAGAATAATTTTTATTCAATATGGATTATTACATAATACTTATTGAAAGTCATTATTTTAATTACCACTGGTTCGGAAAATACCTCTGTCCTGGGAAGAAGCAGCAAGAAACCCAGCGGGACTTTTTTTAAACATAATTTCACTTAACAATAATTTTGTTTATACAATTTTAAATGAATTTTCATAGAACCAGCATGGTGGCGATCACCTTATTCCCAGGGGTTATTTTCATTCATGTATGCCTTGATATTATAATAACCCTTTTTTACAGTTTTTCTTTAATAAAACTTTTAAACTTGTTTAATGACAAACTTTGAACATGTTCTGGGATTTTGTTGTAAAAGCGTATACATTGCCCCAAAAATGAATTACTAATTCTGTGGAGTCTAGTAAGTGGCATTACAAGCTTATGTTTGTTCCTATTGTTTAAGGTATGAACATCCTTATTTTTATTACAGCTATTTATGTTTTTTTGTACATACATTACATTTTCATAAATATATTGCGATGCCAAAGTTAATATGTTTATTTCTTTAAATTTTTCTCTGAGGAGCTCCTTACAATTTAGTTTATAAATCGCCCGTACGGCTCTCTTTTGCAAAACAAATATAGCTTCAATATCAGTCGCATTACCCCATAGCAAAATTTCATAAAACATTACGCTATGAAAGTAACTAAAATACACTAACCTAGCTGTCTCAACATCTGTGAGACTTCTAATCTTTCTTAAAGCATATGCTGCAGAACTAAGTCTGCTTGCTAATTTAGATATATAGGGGCCCCATTGAAGTTTCGCGTCAATAGTAATACCAAGAAAAACAGTGGTATCCACAAGACTCAACTCCTCCCCATTTAAGAGCACATTAGTTTTCGAATGTTTTACATTAGGTATTGTAAATTTAATACATTTTGTCTTATTACCATGTAAGAGCAAATTGTTGGCGTTAAACCAATGTACTAGTTTCGATAGAGCAGTATTTACATCGTCATATTTAATTGACAGCCGTTTCAGTTTGAAAATTAAAGAGGTATCGTCAGCAAATAATACTATATCGTGATTGTCCCCTACAAGATAATGTAAGTCATTAATATAGATTAAGAACAGGAATGGGCCAAAAATCGAGCCCTGAGGAACGCCCATTGATACTACCGATCCGGAGGAATATGTACCATTGATGACGACTTTTTGGGTTCTGTTACTTAAATATGAAGTAATAAGTCTAAGCGCCAAATTTTTACACCGTAATGTTGTAGTTTCCTGATTAATGTCTCGTGATGAACACAATCGAAAGCCTTGGATAGGTCACAGAAAATACCTAAGACATATTGTGAATTCTCCCAGGCATTAAAAATATATTTCATAAGCTCAACACCGGCGTCAGACGTCGAGCGACCCCTTGTTAAACCAAATTGATTTTTATGAAGTAATTTATTTGTATTAAAAAAATTAGCAATTGAAATAAACAACAATAGTAAATTCCATAACCCTCCTTAGGGATGATTTCCATGATCAAAGCTATTTCCTTCCCCGGGACTTAAACTATCTCGATACCAAATTTCATCAAAATCAGTTAAGCGGTTGAAGCGTGAAGATGTATATTTGCTTGATGAGCGATGTTTTCCCTCACCTCGTACCCAGTAGTCCCAATTACGTAGTTTAAAAGACAAATGTATCTACTTTAAAGCCATTAAAGTATTTATTTTTATAATATCCATTTATAACTCCAAAACGTGCATTTGAAATAAAGTATAAAATATTGTATTTATGGTTCACAATTTTGGTAATAATGGCTTAAACGTAAAAAAATTGACTGTCGCTGACTTATTTGTAGAACTTGTCAGGAGAAACAATTCTACAATACATTATATTTAACAAAAAAAAAACATTATATTTAACTTTAACAAACCTTTCAGCTCGAGTTACAAAACCGTTTTCAGTGCCTAAGAAGACTGCAATGAGGTGGACGATTTGAATGACAAGCTCGTGGAAACTGTCCATGCGGTCGGAGCTAAGTTCTGCAAGACCCGCCGCAGAAGAACACAAAAACTCTCCAATCACACTCTTAATCTCATGGCTGTTAGACGGGAGATGAAGCTACATTCTTCAACAGACTTGACAGCATACAGGCATCTTAACAGACAGATCTCCAAATTTATGTGGCGGGACTTACGCAACTTCAATACAGCTCGTATTGAAGAAGCGATCGAGCGGAACCAAGGCTCCAAAGTCTTTGCCAGAGATCTGTCTGCCAGAAAGAGCCAACTGTCAAAGCTGAAGACAGAATGTGGCAGCATCATTTCTGGGGCACCTGAGATTGTGAGTGAGATTGAGAGGTTCTGTGGGCAGCTGTACACGTCATCGTTGTAGCCACACGCAAGTGTGCCAAGTTGACTGTCGGTATATCGAAGTGTTGAAGTGCTTGTACAGTAGGGCTACGATGGCTATCCGAGTACAGAACGAGTACGAAACCTATCCAATTGCAGAGAGGTGTAAGACAGGGTGACGTCATATCCCCGAAACTCTTCACCGCTGCATTGGAAGACGTTTTCAAGCTTCTGGACTGGAAAGGATACGGTATTAACATAAATGGCGAGTACATTACTCATCTTCGATTTACTGACGATATAGTCCTTATGGCAGAATCGCTGGAGGACCTAAGCACTATGCTCAATGACCTCAATAGTGTTTCCCAATGGATAGGTCTTAAGATGAACATGGACAAAACAAAGATCATGTTTAATGTCCATGCCACACCTATGCCGGTAGTTGTTAGGAACACTAAGCTCAAAGTTTTTGATGAGTATGTTTACCTGGGACAAATAGTCCGAATAGGTAAGTCCAACTTCGACCGAGAGGTCAATCGACGGATTCAACTCGGTTGGGCAGCGTTCTGGAAATTACGGCACATCTTCTCGTCAGGTATACCTCAAACCTTGAAAACGAGACTGTACAGCCAGTGCGTGTTGCCAGTGATGACATACGGAACTGAGACGTGGTCCTTTACTGCTGGCCGGATGAGGAAGGTCAAGGTCGCTCAGCGACCTATGGAGAGGGCTATGATCGGAGTTTCACTGCGTGATAAACTCAGAAATGAGGATATCCGCGGTAGAACCAGAGTGACCGATTAATAGCCCAACGGATTAGTAAGCTGAAGTGGCAATGGGCCGGCCATATAGCTCGAAGAACCGACAACCGATGGGAAAAAAGGTTCTCGAGTGGCAGCCTCGTACCGGCAGGCGAAGTGTAAGGCGTCCCCCCACTAGATGGAGTGACGACCTGGTAAGATATGCAGGAAGTCGATGGATGCAGGCGGCTCAGGACCGTGCTTTGTGGCATTCTTTGGGGGAGGCCTATGTTCAACAGTGGACTTATGAAGAGCTGTAATGATGATGATGATGAACTTTTACAGGTTTTGCACCACACGCCAAAATAGCTTCAGAAGCTCTTTAATTCCGTCCACAATGATGGCACTACACCTGAGGCGTGGGGAAAGAGTGCGGTGGTCTTGTTCTTCAAAACAGGCGACAATGCTTTTTTGAAACACTACAGACGACTGATTACTCTTCTGAGCCGCGGCTACGTGATGTTTTCGACAGTCATTACGAATTGTCTTGCACGCAGACTTGACGATTTCCAGCTTCCCGAACAAGATGGTTTCCAAAAAGGCTTTAGTACCATAGACAACATACACACCCTTCGGCAAAATGTACAGAAGTCCGAGAATTACAATTTGCCACTATGTCTGGCGTATGTGGACTATAAGTAAGCCTTTGATTCTGTCGAAATTTGGGAGGTGCTGCAGTCCCTTCAGCTGTGCCAAGTTGACTATCCATATATAAAAATATGATATGGTAATGCGTACAAGTATAGTGATATGAAATAATAATAATGCGATATTATATAAATATAATTAATATGAATAAATACGAAATAAACTAAATCTCCTTTACCAACCAGCGTAACTCGAAGATCGCAAATCGCAATTAAACAATCAATAGAAGTTACACTTCATACGTACACAACACTTACAGTAATAATTAGTAAAAACTTAGTATAAGTTTCATAGTCTTACAACATTAAAGAAAAAAAATTAACAGTAGGTCTTAAAAGTAAACAAATTAAAGGAAAATTCCAGAATATCTACAGATCTTTACCCCACCTAAAAGTGTGGTGTACATTAATGCCGAATGCGACATTTTTTTGCTGTTTTATTACTTTGTCCAATTTGTATAAGTTAATGTTTCTAAAACTTGCCTTTCCTTTTTAAATTGAAATGTTTTAATAAAATTTACCTTATGTTTTATAACACCATTTATTACATAAATGCATTTTGCATTGTAATTGCAATCTGTAAATTATCAAGCGCTAAAAAAATATATAAATAAGGATTTTAGGAGCCGAAAAAAAAACGTTCTTTGGGTTTGTATAAAACAATTAGATATATGATCCCCGATATTTAAGAAGGGTTTCTCCAGTTTTGGAGCTAAAATATCCTTACACTATAAGACAACTACGTGTTCCTTAACTGATTTATGTATAAACAAATAGGCTGAATCCGTAATAGATGGTAGGACTCTTATCTGCTTATGAATCCGTTTGTGCAGGTACAACACTCTTACCCATATCAATCTACAAGCTGCAGTGCGTGCACAGCTGTGTACCGGTCTGAAAGGTATAGAGTCACTATAATTACAGGCTGTAAGAGATTCCATTTTAGATGACAGCGTATATGCAGCCTCCTTTGTTTGAATGTGTGTTTATGTGTGTCACTTACCATCAGATATTAGAAAATAGTTAGAAAAGAGCGTACTCCTTTTTAAAAGGCTGGCAACGCATCTGCTATTCCCTCTCTGGTGTTGCAGTTGTTCATGGGCGGCGGTAGTCACTTACCATCAGGTGAGCCGCATGCTCGTTTGCCCTCTCTCCTATAAAAAAAAATATATTTTATACGTGGTAGAGCCATGCTACAGCTATATTAGTAGTATAGTTGTGGCACGAATGGGTCGGCTCTACCGGGGTCCTTCCCCTCTCACAGAATACCAGCGTTAAATAGCAGCTTAACGCTGCTGTGTTTCGTATGGTGAGTGTAGAAAACCAGATACCCTATTTACTGGAAAAGAGGCATTCCATCTTAGTCCTCAAAGGTGACAAAGCATCTGCATTTTGATTCGCAAATAAGGATAGATGTCGATGTCTATGGGCCACAGCAACCACTTACCATCAGGTGGACTGTGTGCTCGTGTGTCACTCTATACTATAAAAAAAGATAGGCTGTATGTTTGTCATTTCAGTTTTGGTAGTTATTTGCTTCACATAATATTATGTAGGTGGCTTCCCACTGACTTACCTTAACGGGCGATTTTTTCGGCTACCATTTCTCACCATAAACTTTGCTGCCAGTTAGCAGACTAGGTAATTTACTTGTGTATGCGAATTTTTTGCATTTGCTTCTTTTTACCTTTACTATATTTTACATAGAATATTAGGTAGATGTTATTGTGATGTGACTACGACACATCGCAAACTAAATCAAAATAATTTATATGGGTTCACCCTAATATCAATAGTGGCTTTTTGTGGGACTATTGTTGGTAGGTCTGCAGAAAAATAACAGCGTACAAATTATATTTTAATTTGACAGCTGGGTGGATATTCGGGCGAGGAATTTTCTTATTAATTCACTATTTTTAAGAGTCCTTATGGTGATTTCTTCTTTTGTTTTTATCTGCCTTCTATATTGTAGCGGTGCTCCTTTGGAGCGTAAAATGCCCACTTTTTAACCTCGTGGAGCCCTATCCCACTCAGCCCGTACGTCAGGCCTATATTTTATTATATCTATACAAATAAATAAAATTGAAGTGTCTGGTTGTAATGTCAAAATACCAGCTTTTTACTAAACGCATATGAAACGGTACTTATAACAAAAATACATTTTTTTAATTTTTAATTTTAAGACCGATTTTGACGGGACTTTCACTGGCAGATATCTGATATTATAAGGAGTAACTTAGGCTACTTATATTTTAGAAAAAGAATTAGGGTTCCGCGCAACATAATTTAAACCCTAAATTACACGCTGGCGAAGTCGCGGGGAACAGCTAGTTCTTAAATATATTCAAATACTAGTATAATTTATTGTAGTTCTTCAATCGAGCATTTTCACTGTCAAAGTTGACGAGTATCACGTATTGGGTACTGACGCATTCATATGAATATCTTGATAACAACTGCAAGAAATATACCTTTTCAAAATCAAAACAAATTTTATATTTAATGCTCTTTTTCATTTATCATTTGAAAATGATAACATTAAAAAATGAATAAAAACGAAAGATGTTAAATATTAGTTAAGTTTTGATTAAATTTTGAAGATTCCCGCACAAAACAAATATTTTTTGTCCTACAAATAATTATTTCATGCCCAAGTGTTTGTCTGATTCTAGACTTTTCTGAAATTCAAATTCAAATTCAAATTCTTTATTTGCTAGTAAATAGGTACAAAATATTTTGTTCTTGGTGTTATAAAACGAATGTGTTGAGAAAACCTATTTAGCTGTTTTCAACAGCATGCAAATGTCCAAAAGTTTTTATAAGATAATTACTTTCTAAACTTAATCTAAAACACATAACTAAAAACATCATTTTACAAATTTTATAAATTAATAAATTAATATAAATAAATTAATTCATGCATCGAAAACTTAATCACTACAATTTAAAAACTCATTTATGGTGTAAAATGTTTTTTCTACCAGCCATCGTCGTAATGAAATTTTAAAATTGTGGTATGGTAATTGCTTAATATGTGAGGGTATTTTATTATAAATAGTGTTACACATTGCATAGCTATTTTTTTGAAAGCGCTTACTTTTTGGAATTGTGTCAAGTACTAGTTTATCTGGGTTCCGTAAGTTAATTTTTGTAACATCTTTAGCTTGTAAAAACATGTGCTTGTTTTGCTTTACAAATTTGCCAACCACAAATATATAGAGGCTGGGAAAAGGAAGTATGTTTAAACTCTTAAAATAAGGCTTGCATAATGTGTCCGATGGGATGTTACTTATAGCTTTAATACAGCGCTTTTGAGCTAAAAATACTTTTTGACAGTCTGTGCCATTACCCCACATTAAAATTCCGTATCTGATAACAGATTCTACATATGCAAAATACGCTGTGATCGCAGTGTTTTTGTTTGCTTTTTTTGTCAATTTATGTAACGCGTATACAAATCTGTTAATTTTATTACTCACTTTATGGATATGTTCTTTCCAATTTAGATTTGAGTCTATAATTAAACCTAGAAATGTCGTAACAATAATAAAAATAATAATAATTTCTTTATTTGCTTAGAAACATAGTATTATAAGCTGGTACAAGTTTGACAGAGCGCATATTATGTTTCGCCATAATGAAAATAGCATGCAAATAACACATTGAATTTAAAAATATTATAATGAGATTACATGTCAATTCATACTATTAATATAATAATTATTACCAAATATGTCACTGTCACACGAATAAAAATTGAATAAAATAAGAATTTATAACTATATTAATCTATGTTAAGTTTTTGGTACATAGAAATGAATCTATGCTATAAAAGTTATTCTGACTTAGCTATTTGTACAACCTATGTTTAAACATATTGATATTGAGCATTTTAATATCTCTAGGAATCTTGTTATATATTTTGACACCCATACAGAGGCAACTTTTTGCATACTTATCCGACCTTGGAATGTCATTATATATCAATCTGTGAGGATCTCTCAATCTAAAATTATTAACTTTGTTAAATAATTCTGTGCTTTTGTGTACAAAAACCGCAACTTCATAAATATAAAGTGATGGTAGTGGCAATAATTCTAGACTTTTATACAGTGGTTTACAGGAAACGTCAGGCAAAACTCCACATATGGCTCTAATGCATTTTTTTGAGCTATAAATGCTCTGTTTTTGTCCGTACTGTTGCCCCATAGTAAAATGCCGTAGCGCAATATCGATTCTATGTAGGCGCGATAGGACATAATAGCAGTCTTTTTGTCGGTTACGGTCCTAACACGTATAAGAGCATATACGAACTGATTAATTCTGTTACACAAATGATCTATATGTATTTTCCAGTTCAAGTTCTCGTCAATAGTTATACCTAAGAATTTCAATTGTTGTACTTTTTTTTATCTTTGTCACATTTAGATTAAAATTGTGCTGCTTATGTTTTGATTTATTGAATTGTATATAGTATGATTTATCAAGATTAATATTTAAATTATTTGCTTTAAGCCATTTGATTATTATGTCAATAGTATTATTAATGTCACATTCATGATTATGCAAAGAGACATTGTTTTTAGATTTGTTAGATGTAATAATTATGGATATATCGTCAGCATATAAAGTACATTGATTTTTTGTTACTTCTGTTATGTCATTAATGTAAAGTATGAATAGAATGGGTCCAAGTACGCTTCCTTGTGGGACACCAGTGCTGCATTCTCTATATTCAGACGAAATAGAACTAATTTCATTATTAAATATTTTTTTGAGGACAACTTTTTGTTTACGCCCACTTAGATAAGACGATATCCATAATAATGGGGGTCCTCTGATTCCGAGAGATTCCAGTTTGCTCACAAGAGTTTTATGTGCAACGAAGTCAAATGCCTTTGATAAGTCAATAAAGAGTACAGTAGTTAGATAATTGTTATTTAAGCTGGTCAATATTTTATTTATTAGGTTAAATACTGCTAAAGTTGTTGATTTTTCTTTCTGGAAGCCAAATTGTTCCTTTTTTATAATATTATACTTAGAGCAAAAACTCATAAGCCTTTTTAACATGCACTTTTCAAATAACTTTGAAAGAATCGGTATTAATGTTATAGGGCGATAGTTTGCTGGATGTTTTTTATCCCCCTTTTTGTACAGGGGTTTGACTAAATATAGCTTTAACTTATCTGGAAATATACCTGCAGAAAAGGACAAGTTTATGAGAAATGTAAGGATATCAACTATTTCAGTGACGCACGTTTTTAATATATTAGTGGATATACTGTCATATCCTTCGGCTTTTGTGTTTTTTAGACTCATAATTTCCTTTTTTACTTCTTCCACCGTCATTGGTTTTAAGTACATTGAGTTAATTGTTGTCCCCTTTTGCTTAAATTTTGGAGTGTTAATTGATACAGTGTCAGTCGTGTTAATAAAGTAGTCGTTAAAGGCAGTAGCTATATCAGCAGGGTTTGTATTGTTTCATTTTTTATATTTAATTCAGTAATGTCGTCATCTATTTTTATATTTGTTATTTCATTTTTTATCACTGACCATGTTGCTTTACATTTGTTTTTACTACGATTTATAAATTTAATGTTTGTTTTTCTTTGAGAGTTATTAATGCATTTTTTTAATAATTTAGAGTAGGCCATGTACGCTTCTTTATTTACTGATGTTTTATTATTGTAATACTTATAGCGAAGATATATTTTTGTTTTGCAACTTATTTTTAGACCACGGCTTATCCATTTTTGTTTTTTAAAATTAATGTTGCTTATTTTGATTTTTATGTTCGGGAAACATAAATTATAAAATAAAAATAACATATCGTGAAAATTTGTAAAAGCTATGTTCGCGTCAAACTCTTCGTAGACTTCAGACCATGATAAGTTGTTAATGCAATTTTTGAACTTTTTTATATTTTCAAGGCAATAGTCTCTTTTATAAACAAAGTGTGACTTGGGTGTAATTTTTGGTCCCTTTATGGGAAAAGTTAATAGCTGAGCTGTGTCATGGTCAGATAAATGGAGTGGTAATAAGGTAGTTGTAGCGTCTTTAATATTGCTCAAAATATGATCTATGCAAGCTCCTTTACGAGTTGGACTTTTAATGTGTATTTTTAAATTATAGTTGTTGCATAAATCTGTTAAATGGCTGCTAATTTTTCCTGGTTTTAACGTATTGATATTAAAGTCACCTGTAATTACAATCTTCATGTCTTTTCTATATCTGCTATTAAGTTCATGTAAAACCACGTCTAATTTATTTAAGAACAAGTTGGGGTCAGAATTAAAGGATTCGGTAAACACAAATTATGAGTAACTTAAGTGACAGGATGTTAATACCACAAGCTTCAAATGTCTTTTGTGTTGTGTGATTGTGTAGGAAGTTTAATTCTTCGTAAATTAATCCTTGTTTGATTAAAATACAAGTTCCGCCTCTTTGTTGATCTCTACAAAACGTTGATGCTAATTCATATTGGGCAACATTTACGTATTTATTGTGATTGGACGTCAGGAATGTTTCAGACAAACACAATACGTCTGGATTTGTATTTGAATCTCGCAATTCCTCCAGCGTGACTTCCAGTAAACCTTTCTTTGCAAGTATGCTCGCTATATTCTGATGCATGATTGTAAATGATTTATATGTTTGAGACTCAAAAAAACCTTTTCTTATTATTTATAGGAAAGAAGTCAGTATTAAGATACTTGGGTTTGGGTTTTTTTACCTCGGTTTTAGTAGTAGTAGTAAATGTGGATTGACGTTTAAAATAATAAGGAATTGTTCCTTTAGGATATATGTTTACGCCAGTTTTTTGTGTCATTGGATTATTGTCACGTCCTATCAACTTTTTTATTTCACGTACATCCAGATACTTTTTTTTGTAGTCAATATAGTCAATAAGAAAATTAATTGAATTACACATGTCAAAAATAGTTTCATTTGTACATGTCACAAAATGGCATCTATTAAATTCATTACATATTTTTAGTACACTATTTGTGCACGACGCAAACATAGCAATACCTCAAACGAAATGACTTACGGATTGCTTGTGGTAACCATCGCTAGTTGAACAACCTGGGGACGGTGGGCGGAGCCAGGAGAATGTTATGATCGTCGGGGCACGCTCACGTTTCCACAACTAGCGGTGGTTGCCCACAGCAACGCGGAAAAAGCCGTAGCATTAATATTAAGAAATATAGCATTTATTGTTAAACGAATGATATTGTAACTATGGAATAACTCTCGCAATAAAGGCACCGACCAAATGGCGAGAGTTAACATAGATTTAGGATATAGAAATTAATCAATACCAAATTGTAGAATAAGTATTATGTGTAAAGTATATTCCCTTGTATAGTTCAATTTAATTTCATATATATTAAGCCCTTAGGCACGATAAACAATAAACAGGGCATGTTACCGTGACGCGGCCGCGGAGCGAATGAGGCTACGCGCGCCGCGCCACGACGTTTTATATTTATAGTGCTGAGGCGGGGGGCAGGGTCCTCAGCTCAAAATTGCTGGAATAATAACGTTTTAACCTGTATTATGTAGAAAAATTATTATATAAGTACTAGTTAAATAAGCAATTGTAAAAATATAATATATTTAAGTTTGTACATTAGTTTATAAGAAATTTGCCAAATAAAGAAAGGCGCGGGGGTGAGGCAAGGGTCCGCTGGCCAGCAATGGCCGAATCATATAAAAGACGGGCCGGTCGGAACGGTCGGCAGTCGCTCTCCAGCTACAGTAAAGAAAACAACAAGAAAGAAAAGAAAAAGTTCCTCCTCACCGCCGCTTGCCTCCAGTAGTAAGCAAGACCAACGTGTTTCACTCATTTTTCGAACGGCGTTCCGGCGATCCGTAATATTAATGGTCCTTCGAGAAGCCGGATTACTGGAAGAAAAAGACAATATCGGTCTTGGTATTGCCGGAAGAAAGAAGCAAACCGCAAGAACGAAAAAATATTATTGTGAAGAAAAATGGTGATTACACGTAGTAGCAACGGAGAATCATCGAAGCGTCGCAAGGATGAACAGATAACCCAGGGGGCCACAGAAGAGGCCTCTGGGGGCGATTCAACCGCTAGTGGTACATGCAACACCACGAGCGAAACCACAACGGTCAGCGATACAACCGCTACCTCTGCGACCGATAACACGGCCGCAACGGAAGAAACCCAGCAAGAGAGGGATCGAAGATCGCAGCGCACACTAAGGCCCGACGAGACTAGGTCGCGCCGCTTCGTAGCCTCACGCAAGAGACTCCTCGCGGAGTTAGAGGCGAAAGAGCGGTTAGCCGAACTCAAGCTCAAGCAGGCTCAGTTGCAAGCAAGAACGGAATTGCAAGAAATACACGTGCAGCGATTACAAGCAGAGGTCGGATCAACCGATGACGAAGATGAAGAAATAGAAGACGATTTGGCATCAGTACGCATTAATACATGGTTGCAAGAAAAACCTACATCGCAACCAGCGCCGCAGCCCGCGCCGCAACCCACGTCGCACTTCGCATCGCAACCCGCTCCGCAGTCTACATCGCAACCCGCACCGCAGCCCGCGCCGCAACCCGCGCCGCACTTCGCATCGCAACCCGCTCCGCAGTTTGCATCACAACCCGCGCCGCAGAAAGAAGACAATGGGCAGGCGCAGCAACAAATCGACGTCGCTACCTTAGCCGCTGCTCTATCACAAGCAGTACGAAGCACAAGGGAGCCGCCGAAATATGTGCAAGAGTTTACCTACATTCAATGGTAGCAGCAAAGAATGGCTCAGCTTCAAAACTACGTACGAAGAATCTTCAAAGTACTTCACGATGAACGAAAACATAGCGAGAATACGCCGAAGCTTAAAAGGGACAGCAAAAGAAGCCGCCGGTTGCCTACTTATAAGCCAACCAGATCCCAGCCTGATAATGGAAGCTTTGGAAAGGAGATTCGGACGACCAGAAGCGTTAATCCACTTGGAAATAGAGAAGCTGAAGCTGCTGAATAAAGTTACGGACAATCCCAGGGAGCTATGCATATTCGCAAATCGCATAGCAAACGTAGTGGGCACCGTGGAAGCACTCAAGAAAGCACACTATCTGCATAGTCCGGAAATGACGCGAGTTATCACAGACAAACTCACGCCCATATTGAGAAGCAAATGGTACGACTATGCAGCCAGAAAGAAAGAAGATATCCCAGAGGTTAAGAAAATATCAAGGTTCTTAAACGATGAAGCGGACAAATGCAGCGCGTATGCCTTGCCGGAGTTCATAGCAGAGGACAGCGAGACGAGAGAGCGAAGACCGAGAAAAATAGAACGTGTCTTCGCCACAAGCAAGAAACAATATGAAGAACGCTGCCCTCAATGCAAACAAGAACACAAACTGCCCGATTGCAAGTCATACGTCGCTCTGTCCACAAATGACAGATGGGAAGTAGCAAAGAAGAATAATATCTGCTACCGCTGTCTGCGAGGCAAACATCGCCGGTTGCTGTGTAAAGCTCCACCGTGCGGAAAAGGCGGATGCATGATGAAACACCATAAATTGCTGCATCACGATAGAACAGCAGAGATTGAAAAGGAACCCGCTATGGAAACCGCAACATCGGCAAGGGAGGTCATCACAGCGACTCAACCGTACAAGCACCGCCGCGCTTATCTAAAGATTGCGCCCGTAACAATAAGGGGGCCGCTAAGCTGCGTCGAAACATACGCATTATTGGATGAAGGAAGCACGGTCACCTTAGTCGATGCCTCAATCGCTGACGTCATCGGCGCCGACGGCCCAGCCCACGCAATGTGGATACAAGGGGTCGGCTCGGAGGTGAAACATGAGAAGAGCAAGATCGTCAGCCTTAAAATAAGAGGAAAGTACGCGCAAGAAGAACACAACATAGAAGCAGCGCGTACGGTAGAACGGTTGGACTTCGCGCCAGAATCCGTGAATGAAAATCACTTAGAGAATTGCCAACATCTGTGGGATATCAAAGAAGATATCACCTACGAACGCGCCTCACCGAAAATACTGATCGGACAAGATACCTGGCACCTCATATTATCTAGAAAACTGCGCGTCGGTCGTCGAGACCAACCAGTCGCATCACGCATCAACCTGGGCTGGGTTCTGCATGGCTGTCATAGCTCATTGACGTCGACGGTCACTTTCTGCGGCAGACTACATCAGAGGGAAGATACACAGCCGATAGAAGAGGAAATAAAAAATTATTTCAAACTAGAATCGCTGTGCATCGAGCCAAGAAGACCGAAAGAAGATCCCGAGCAGCGAGCTATGCAAATATTAAAGGAAACCAGCCAGAGGTCGGCGGACGGCAGATTCGAGACAGGGTTGTTGTGGAAACAAAAGGATTTCCAAATACCAAATAATTACAAGGACGCGGAAAGGCGCCTGCACACCTTAGAGAAGAGGCTCGACCGAGACAGCAATCTCAAGCTACAGTACGAAGAACGCATACAGAACCTTTTCAACTCGGGTTACGCAGAGCGCGCGCCTATGCCACCACCGCAAGGAAGGACATGGTATCTGCCACACTTCCCAGTCATCAACCCTGCGAAACCAGACAAGCCGCCGAGATTGGTGCACGACGCCGCAGCGAAGACAGCCGGAATATGTCTCAACGATATGCTTCACTCGGGGCCCGACTTATTACAATCATTGCCCGGAGTAATCATGAGGTTCCGACAGTATCCGTATGCAGTGAGCGCCGACATAAAAGAAATGTTCATGCAGATCAAAGTACGCAAGGAAGATAGAGACGTTTTACGTTTCTTATGGAGAGGCAAGCGGCGGGAGGGCCAACCGGAAGAATATAGGATGACGTCAATCATCTTTGGAGCGACATCATCACTATGCACAGCATTATACATTAAAAATAAAATGCTGAAGAACCAGCATACCCAGAAGCTGCGGTCGCCATAAAAAGAAATCACTATATGAACGACTACTTGCAGAGCTTCCACTCTGTGACGGAAGCTCAGCAAACGGTAAAAGCAGTCGATCACGTCCACAAACAAGCGGGATTCGTACTCAGCGGGTGGACATCGAACGAAGAAAAACAATAGAAGAAATAACGACAGAACATAAACAACACGACGCGACCGTGAGCCTGGGCGGAAAAGAAACTGAGAAGACGCTCGGCCTGCTCTGGCATGTACAAAGCGATCATATTGGATTTAATACTCACAATATGAAGATGCCTGCCGACGTAAAAGGAAAACAACGCTTGCCAACTAAACGTGAAGCGTTGAGCGTCATAATGGCTTTATTTGATCCGCTGGGATTAATATCACCAGTGACCACCCCAGCGAAGAGAATATTCCAAGACACATGGCGTTACAAGGCGGACTGGGACGACCCTCTGCCCACGGAATTAAAAGAAAAATGGGAAGACTGGATTACTTCACTTAACGCCATAGAACAACTGAGAATACCGCGATGCTACGATTACAACCCGGTGTCGACGCGCCAACTACACACATTCGTCGACGCAAGCGAGGAGGCCTATGCAGCAGCCGTGTATTGGAGAACGGAGCGAGCAGACGGCAGCGTTAACGTATCATTGGCTGCCGCCAAGAGCCGCGTAACACCACTGAAACCAGTCTCCATACCACGGCTCGAATTACAAGCAGCACTGCTGGGAGCTCGTCTCGCGCAGATCGTGGTCGATGAGCACGATGGTGATATAGCGGGCAAGACATACTGGTGTGACTCTCGTACAGCACTGGTATGGATAAGATCGGAGCCTCGCGCGTACAAAGCTTTCGTCGCTCATCGCCTGGCGAAGATAGAAGATACGACCAAGAAAAACGAATGGCGTTGGCTACCGTCTAAAGAAAACGTGGCAGACGACGCGACCCGATCCACGCCAGAAAGATTCAACGAGTCGCACCGGTGGTACCGAGGGCCCCCGTTTCTGCAACGTCCACCAGCAGAATGGCCGCAGGAAGAGAAAACGACACAATACGACACCGGGGAAGAACGAGAAGTATGTAAGATCGCAGTAAAAAGGGTAGACTCGCCAACAACACATCTGCCACAAATAGACAGATTTTCGAAATGGATTCGCCTCATAAGGGCGACAGCGAGAGTCCTCCTATTCATCGACATGTGCAGACCAAACAAGCACTTGGTGAAGGCTGGGCGTAAACGCAACCGAGCAAGATAGATAGCGACCCTGGCTGGCAAAGAACAAACAAACGCAACACCCCAGCCAAGGGGAAAAAGGCAACTCCTACTGTCTCATCACTTGTAGGAATACCGGCCGCTTATCACGTAAGAGCCGAACAACTGTGGGTGCAAGCCAGTCAGCGGGAAAGCTTCACGAAGGAGCTCAAGAGGATCGCCAACGGAAGTGTTCCGGGAGGTGACGACAAATTAGGCCACCTGAGCACATACATCGATGAAGAGGGGACCCTACGCCTCAGAGGTCGAATAAAAGCAGCATCAGAAGTAGAAGAGGACACGTACGACCCTCCCATACTAGACGGGAAGCACGCATACACTCGTCTGTACATAACCCACGTACACGAGAGGTTGCATCACGGAGGCGTGGAAACAGTCGTGAACGAATTAAGACAGAGACTGTACATAAGAAAAATACGTCCAGTGGTGAAAACTGTCGTCAAAAGCTGCCTACCGTGCCGTCTAAGAAAAGCCAAGCCTGCATCACCATCGACAGGGAACCTGCCGTCCGCACGTCTCGCTCATCACGCACGTCCGTTCACATACACCGGACTGGACTACTTCGGGCCAATAAAAGTCACAGTGGGACGACATCGTGAAATGCGCTATGGCGCGTTATTCACCTGTATGACATCCCGAGCAATACACATAGAGGTAGCCCACTCTTTAAGCGCTGACTCAGCCGTATCGGCGCTCAGACGTTTTATGAGCAGAAGAGGATGCCCAAAGGAAATATGGAGTGACAACGCTACGTGCTTCAAGGCAGCCGACAAGGAGCTGGCCGAAGCAGCACTCGCAGCCCACGAGCACGAAACCACATGTCGACAAATTGTGTGGAAGTACATACCACCATCAGCACCATTCATGGGCGGCGCGTGGGAGCGAATGGTTCGCTCCGTGAAAGAAGCTCTACGCGTCACCCTCAACGAGCGTTATCCCAGTGACGAGACCTTGGTGACCCTGCTCGCCGAGGTCGAAAACACGGTCAACTCAAGACCTCTCACACACGTCTCAGTCGACCCAGGAGACCCAGAAGCCATCACGCCGAATCACATTATCATCGGTCCCAACTCGCACGTACCTGCGCCGGGACACTTCAGCGAAAGTGACGTGACGGCCCGCCAGCAGTGGAAACGAGCTCAAGCCCTGGCCGACGTGTTTTGGAGAAGGTGGGTAAAGGAATACCTGCCCCTACTCCAACACCGGCGGGAGCCCAGCAGCATAGGCGTATCACCGAAGATTGGGGACCTAGTCATCATTTGTGACTCCAATCTACCACGCAACATCTGGCCCAGGGGGAAAATCAGCAACGTGTATCCTGGCGTCGACGGAGAGGTACGAGTAGTGGACGTAACCACAAGCACGGGGCATGTACTACGAAGACCGACAAAGAAGATCGTCGTGCTACCAGAGGGATCGCAGCGTGGCGACGGCGGGAGAATGTGCACGACGCAAACATAGCAATACCTCGAACGAAATGACTTACGGATTGCTTGTGGTAACCATCGCTAGTTGAACAACCTGGGGACGGTGGGCGGAGCCAGGAGAATGTTATGATCGTCGGGGCGCGCTCACGGTTCCACAACTAGCGGTGGTTGCCCACAGCAACGCGGGAAAAGCCGTAGCATTAATATTAAGAAATATAGCATTTATTGTTAAACGAATGATATTGTAACTATGGAATAACTCTCGCAATAAAGGCACCGACCAAATGGCGAGAGTTAACATAGATTTAGGATATAGAAATTAATCAATACCAAATTGTAGAATATGTATTATGTGTAAAGTATATTCCCTTGTATAGTTCAATTTAATTTCATATATATTAAGCCCTTAGGCACGATAAACAATAAACAGGGCATGTTACCGTGACGCGGCCGCGGAGCGAATGAGGCTACGCGCGCCGCGCCACGACGTTTTATATTTATAGTGCTGAGGCGGGGGGCAGGGTCCTCAGCTCAAAATTGCTGGAATAATAACGTTTTAACCTGTATTATGTAGAAAAATTATTATATAAGTACTAGTTAAATAAGCAATTGTAAAAATATAATATATGTATATAGGGCGTTAAATCAACGTTATGACAGTCTTTTAAAATATCTGTAGTCAGGGCATCAGGCTTCGTTTGAGATGTAATTGTATACTTTTCATACGCAGTATTTTTTCTTGATCGGATTAGAGCTGAGGATAGGCCGACACACTGTTGTAATCCGTAGATAAATATTCTTTTCCCGTTATCGTTTTTCTTAGCAGGTGTAGGGGTCAATTTATTACAGGGTGGTGAACGCGATGAATTCGTGTCATGCAATTTTAGTTTTAACTTGTGAATATGTTTATTGAGGGTTTCAATTTCTATTTGCACATCGCTCAATTTTTGTTGAAACTCTGTGATTTGCCGTTGCAGGTTCAACTGATCATCGGTTATAAGAGACTGTCTCTGTGTAGGTGAACTGGATGGTGAGAGTAAACTGACTTTAGTTAATTGCGTATACGGCTTAGATTTTTTCTTGGTGCTTTTTATTATACTATTATCTTGTATTGGAGATTGGCACAGCGTTTTTAAGACGTTTTTTTCTTTTAGAAGTTTAGAGTTTTGATCTCGAAGGGCGTTATTTTCTAATATATAGTTTTCCAATTTCTTCTGTGTACAAGCTAATTCTAATTGTAATCCGTTAATAGTTTCTTTTAATTCTTGAACAGCGATTGCGTCTGTAACTGTGCAATACATACTTCTTGAGAGTAGTTGGTCTGACATTGAAGGTGAGTTATCCAAAGATATATTATGTAAGGTAAGTACATGTGAGTCTTCAGAATGGTATGATGTGTTTTTTGGTGTCGACTGTATTGGCGTTTGCGTAACGACGGGTGAGTTTTTCTTGGCAATTTCTGGCGTAAATGGTTTTTTCCTCGTTGTAACGAAAGAAGGCTCTGTGTTACTTGGCTTTGAGTTTTCTTTGCATATTTTGCACATCCATTTTTTTCTCGAGTCTATGTCTTTTAACAAGTATAGTTTTTCAGAGTAACCGGTGCAGTCAAATTCAAAATATTTTTTGCATCGTGAACAAAGTAATGCTTTTTTCGATTCAATTTTCTGTTTACATATTTCACATCTTACCATTGGCGACATCTTGTGAACGGCTTTTGAATTGGTTTGCTGCACTTTCGTTGTTTTGTTGCTCAGCATTGTAAAATTATGATAATTATTATATTTTTATTAACTTATGTGCGTTGTTGATAGATGTCACCGTTATAATAATAAGGAAAATAAAATCTAATACAAAACCTTTTAGTGCCTCGCTCTGGATGTATTTATTTTGATTTGAATAATACTGTTATTGCTATCACCCACTGGATTATGTGAGTCAATTTTTTTTGTGGATTAATATCGGTAAAAATTAATCATCAGATTAGTTTAGCTACTCCACAAACAGATGTCACTGTACTGTCTCTATGTCGGTAAAATCATTCATCAGATTTATTTAATTATTCCACAACAGATGTCACTGTACTGTCTGTTTTATATAGTATGAGTCAGTGTCGATAAAAACATTGTACATTTTAAATCAAATAACAGCTGATTTTTGTTTACATTATAGTATTAATGGATTTCCAGACAAATTTTAGTATTTATTTATTCCACTAACCTTCGTAATAGAAAAGGGTAGGCCCTTTGGCACTACAGTCTATTAAAATACAGTTATATCTTCGTCCTAGTGTTAAAATTGAAAATATCACTGCACTTAATATTTCGTCGTTTTCTTTGTTATTTATGTACACTCTTGATAGATAATGATTGTGCTTATTGGTTTATTCCTACTATAACTATAATATCAAGTTTAGGTGGGAAATTGCACTTTTTATATTTTAAATTGACAAAAATACACGAAGCCTATGTTTACTGTGGCACACTAGCGACACCTCTATCCTGGCACACTAGCGACACCTCTATCGTACTAATAGCGTTCCGCAGAAGTTGTCCATTATATTCAATATTTATGTCAGAATTTAAGTTATTAAAATGAATTATATTTGTTTTACTTAAATTAATATGTAGATTATTTTTATTGAGCCATTTATTTATTGAATTAATTGTTTTAACTATGTCCCTTTTGTGTTGATCAAGTGTACTTTTTTTACTAGTCGTAATCGTCACCGAGATGTCATCTGCAAATAAAGTAGTTTTGTAGTAGGAGATATCAGGTAAATCATTTATGTATAATATAAACAACAATGGTCCGAGTATACTACCTTGAGGAACACCGAAATTGTTGTTGTTGAATTCCGATCTATATACCTGAGCTATGTTCTTAGAATTTAATTGTGTTATTTCTACACACTGTGACCTATTTTTTAAATAGCTTTCTAGCCAACTTAATGCAGGTCCCCCTATACCGTTAGCCTCTAGTTTGATAAGTAACTGATCATGTGAGACGCGATCGAAGGCTTTCGACATGTCAAGAAACACTACAGTTGTATAGTTTCTTTGATTTAAATTTTGCAAGACATCCTTCAGTAATGTAAAGGCAGCATGTGTTGTGGATTTATTTTTTTGAAAACCATGCTGATTTTGTTTAATCATCTTAAATTTACTAAAAAAGGAAGTAAGTTGGTAATGCATCACCTTTTCAAATACTTTTGAGAGGACTGGGACTAGTGCAATTGGTCGATAGTTGGATATATCACTTTTATCTCCCTTTTTGTATAAAGGTTTTACTATTGAAAGTTTTAATTTATCAGGAAAAGTCCCCGACCCTAGTGAAAGATTTATCAGGAATGCTAATATTTCACTTATTTCATCCTTACACGATTTAATTATTTTAGTACATATGGAATCATAGCCTTCAGATTTTGTGTTGTTTAAAGACATTATGATTTTTTTGATAATATTCTCATTTATAGGAGTCAGAAAAATTGATTGGGGTAATTTCATGTCAGTTGTATTTTCTATTTTATAATTTATTTGATTTGTTGCGTTAATAAAATAATTATTTATAATAGATGCTATTTCAGCAGGTTCCGTTACCGCCTTTCCATTATTCATTATTTTATTTATGTAATTTTTAGTATATACACGATTAGTCTCATTTTTTATAATTGTCCAAGTAGCTTTACATATATTTTTACTATTCAATACAAATTTATTGTTTGTTGTTCTTTTTGCAATGTTTATACATTTTTTAATAGTCTATCGTAATTTATATATTTAATTCGATCAACAATTTTTCTAGTCATATAAAACTTGTATCGAAGTTTACGTTTAGTTCTACATTTTTTTTTTAAGCCTTTGGATATCCATGTTAGTTCAGTAAATGTTTTGGTTTTTACTTTTATTTTAGGAAAACATAGTTTATAGAGTAATGTGAAAAGGCTAAAAAATTCTTCAAACGCTGTATTTAAATCAGTCTGAGTATAAACTTTACAAAATGAAATACATTTTAAATATTTTTTAAATCTGTCTATATTTTCTTCAGAATAGTGTCGAATATATGTATATATTGATTTTGGTGTGATATTCTTGTTACTTTTCACAGTAAACTTTAATACCTGTGCTGTATCGTGATCTGACAGCCATAATGAACGCACAGATCCAATTGCTTCGTCAATGTTACTTATAATAAGATCAAGACACGATTTGCCTCTAGTTGGTTGTTTTATATCAAAGTGAAAGTTATATTTCATCACAATATCCTTAAGACACCTAGTGTATTGACTGGGTTCAAGTATATTAATATTCTTGTCTCCAGTAATAATCATCTTCTTTTTTGAATGTTTTAATATATATTTACTAATAAGTAAGTCAAATTTATCAAAAAAATATTCTAAATGACTTTTAATTTTTGACGGAATTCTATATATGCAAACAATTATTAAATTATTATTAATAAGGTTTATTGCACAACACTCAAAGTGGTAAGTCATAGCAAGTGTATCGAAGTACTCTATTTTCTTAAATTCAAGACCTTTTTTTACTAACATACAACTACCCCTTCTTTTAGATGATCTTGAAAATGATGTAGCTAACTCATAATTATTTATGAGTATATTTTTTTCTTCACCTGATTTCACAAATGTTTCGGTAAAACATAGTACGTCGGGATTAATATGGTTTTTTATCTCCAAAAGGGTCATTTCTATTAGTTCTATTTTGGAGAGTAATCCATGTATATTCTGGTGAAAAATTGTAAAGTACTTGTTATTTGTTTGGAAAAAACATGTCCTTGTTACTTTGAAAAGAATTCAGCGTATGTTGAATGCTTTCGTTGTTATCTCGAGTATTTACTTTTTGTTTTTTGGTAATGTTACTAAAATAAAAAGGTATTGTGCCTTTTTAGGTACATGGTTATTAGTTAGGATATTATTATATTGATTAAAAATTTTCTTTGTTTGTTTCTGGGACATAAGATGAAAATAATAAGGTATAGTGCCTTTTCTAAGCAATTTTGAGTATTTATTTTCTTTTGTTTTTGTTTCATTGATTACTTATAGTAGATGATCTTTTTAAAAATTTCTTAATATTTTCAACAGTTAAAAATTGTTTTTTATATTCTATATAATCGATGCATAAATTAATTTTATTACAAATGTTTTTTATAAAATTAAATGCATTCAAATATTCGTCATTCATGTTGATCATTTTACAATTGTCAAAATGTCTCGTCCATAATTTTAGATTAAAATTTAATGTGTTTTTATCAAAATAAGGATTATGGCATATAGGAGTTAAAAAAACGGAAACTTTACTTAATTTGCTTAAAGCTATACAAATGTTGGAATGTAATTTATATATGTCTTTGTCATTATTGCCTATACCTAAAATGACAATATCATTATCTGTCAATTTTTCGATGAATAAGTCACAGTAATTTAATATATCTGTACTAGTACCTCCGGATAAGATTGAAGCCGTGGGAATAAAGACATCATTCCACTTACCATACCTGGTACTTATAAGTGAAGCTGACAGTCCCTTTAGTTGCTCATCTCCAATAATGTAAATAAATCTGTTTTTATTTTGCTTGTGTATGTTACTGCCATCTATCGGTGTTTCACGAATACTGTTAGAGTTTGAGTTTACATCGATTTGTTGTTCTGTTTGATTAAAATTATTTGTTTCTGAGGTAGTTGGCACAGATGTTCTAGTATGTTTAGTGGAATGGTTTTCGTGGAGTTTTATATTTTCTTCTATTTGAGAAAAATCTAATTTCATTTTTGTCAAACTTTTTTCTCTCTTTTTCTTAACAGTTCTTTTCGTCGTAGATTTGCATATATAAGTTAACTGTTTAATTTTTATTTCATATTCGGAAATTCGTTTGCTTAGCATTTGATTTTCTGATAGCAAATTTTCAATTTCATTTTCCGCTATTTCCAGTTTTTCTTCTAGCTTGTGGGTTTTCTCTTTTAATTCATTAATTTTAAAATGTGTATTTCGTTGTATTTCTGTATAGCTTCTATTTAATGTATTAATTGGGGTTGAAGTCAGAGAAGAGTAGTCACCTTCTTAGTTTCTTCATCAGAGAGTTCTTAAAGGAGTTAGCCGTATGGACGTTTAATTTATATTTATTACGTTGGGTAACATAGTCTTGATGCTCTGGCGAAATGATGGTGGATCTTGGGGATGTTTGTTTATTACATGAAGGTGAAAGGCATGTGTGGCATTTATAATTTTTCTTTCTGTCATGCGACATTAAAACAAAACGTTGATAAGAGACCCTAGTGCAATCTAAATGATAATATTTTCTACATATTACGCAAGTTAGAAAATGCTTTTCAATAAATGTCCTTACCACAGTTTTCACAGTTTGGCGCCATCTCGTAGATGATATCAGGAACTATGTTAAGGTCGTGCGTAAAATAGGATCTACAACTTCTCAAAGGACCAATTTCAATATGCATTTGAATTTAAACGAACGTTTGTTTTAATTTATGAAATCCCATAAAATATTCTTATCACTCACTTTATATGTTCTTAGAATGATGAGATTTTTACGCTACGCTTGTCCAAGTAGTAAAAGTATGTTGATAACTATTACACTGAATTAAGATTCTTAAACTAAAGTCACGGTATTACTTATTATTTTTAAAATAATCTAGTTCTTTATCACAAAACACATAAAATAATATTATCACAATAAGATTTCACTTTTTTTTAACGATATAAAGAAAACTTTTTGTATATTTCGCGAAATAAACATTAAATGACACGGGCGACATGTTTTAAGCTCTCTCAGAAACTAAACTCCTCCATTCGAGTGTTAAACAAAGTTAACATGTCTTCAAGTGACTTCTGAAGTGTCTCTACTTTAGTGACAGTAGTTTAGGGCAGTGTTGGCGAGGCGCCTATAAAAATATTTCAATTCATTAGTTAATCGACTATGAATAGCTTCTAAAGTCAAATTATCAAGCAATAATTGTCTTATAAGAAAACGGTTAGTTAAATCTTAAAGAAATATCGAATTAATAATTTGAAGGTCTTGGGTTCGATTCCCAGGTTGGACTAGTTTATCGTTTTCTTAGCAATATTTTCTTAATAAATTCATATAGGGAAATATTAAGATATAATTCATGTTTCCGGGTTCAGTTCCCCGGCTGAATAACCTTTCCAACGTTATTGTCAATTTAAAGAAATATTAAAATAAAGTTTGACCAGGATTTGTTCCTCGGTCGAAATGATCACTTTGTGCATAAGTGGAATTAATGTAAAATAATGTTGCATAGTATCGTCTTATGTAAGTTGAGTACATTTTGTATGAAAAATAAAATGTCTATTTTCAATGTTTGATTCATAAAATATTTTCTTTGTGTTTTCTGATAAGAACACGATAACTGATAAAAACCTTGATAACTGATAAGAGTTCTGTTGGATACTACTTTGCCGACAATTGGCTGTCGTGCAAAATTGGTTGTTCACCTAGTGTTTGTTGATGGCAGCATATGCTAAATTTGCAACCGGCTTTACCGGCAATGGAAGTCGTGCAAAGATCAGTTGGTCACCTAGTTGCAGATAAAAGCAGTGCGGTAATTTGTAGAATTAAAAGTCTAAATAAGTGGAAATTTCACACTTAGCATTCATTGCTATGCGGATGATAGCACTGGTGATGCTCTATACACCGGCCATGCCAATATTTCTCGGGAAAACGTCACCGAGTACCGGAACAAACTTGTGTCTGAAGTCGAGTCTTTGCTGGACAAAGTCTCGGGTTGGGGGCGACTAAATCTAGTCCAGTTTAATCCTCAGAAGACACAAGTTTGCGCGTTTACCGCTAAAAAGAACCCCTTTGTCGTGTATCTCCTCAGATTCAAGGTACTCCCCTTGTTGGCTCAGCCAGTATCGGAATCCTCAGCGTCGACATATTGAATGACGTGCAGTTTCGTGGTCATTTGGAAGAGAAGCCCATATTGGCCTCTAAAAAGCTTGGCGTGCTCAGCAGAGCGGGACAGTATTTCATGCCGGCTCAACGCCTGCAACTTTATAAGGCGCAGGTTCGGCCTCGCATGGAATACTGTTCCCATCTCTGGGCTGGGGCTCCCCAGTGCCAGCTCCTTCCACTTGACCGCATCCAGCGCAGAGCTGTTCGAATCGTCGACGACCGAGTCCTTTCCGATCGGCTCGATTCATTGGTGCTGCGAAGAGATGTTGCATCTCTTTGCATTTTCTTTCGCATTTACCACGAGGAGTGCTCTGAGGAATTGTTCGGATTAATCTCACCTGCCAAATTTCATGAACGCACATCGCGGTAGAACTCCCGATACCATCCACACCATTTGAATGATTGGCGGTCCACCACTGTGCGATTTAGAAGATGTTTTCTTCCTCGTACAACTTCCTTATGGAATAGTTTACCGCCAGCGATTTTTCCTGACCGATACGACTTAGGGACCTTCAAGAAAAGAGCCTACTCCTTTTTAAAAGGCCGGCAATGCTTCTGCAATTCCCCTGATGTTGCGGTTGCTCGTGGGCGGCGGTAATCACTTACCATCAGGTGAGCCGCATGCTCGTTTGCCCCCTCTCCGACCTTATATGTTAGATATTTAAGAATTCTAACTGAGTACATATGTTGTAAAATAGGCATATTTTGTTGAATAAATAAAACGTTTTTTGTGATATAAAAATGTAATGTATATCATAGTATAGATATTTTGTTGTGCTATCTTTATAAATAAAATGTATAAATATAGGTCTTATACAAATAAAGATATTGGGCAAACCGTGCGAGAGTGATACTCGTAGTACAAATTGTTGTAATTGAGTTGCGAAATCGCATAGAGGGCGCGGCTCTCTTTCAAGTAAGGCTTTATTGATACCCCATTAGACTGGTTTTCATACAAATCGCGGACGCCGTAGTGCCCAGAAGTCCCCAGATGAGGACAAACTGGACTTGCTTCCGCAGAGCGCTAGAGGACTTCCGACTCGGTGCCTCTATTACCACCCGAGAAGATGTGGAGACAGCGGCCCTACAACTTCACACAATAATTAAAAACCAACTCCAAATCTCCTCACACCCTGTCTCCACGGGGCGCCGGGGGGAGGAACTCCCTAGAAATCTTCAATACAGCTGTCCGAGAAGCGGAAGCTGAGAAAACTCTGGGCACGAACACGGTGTCAAATAATAAAGCGTAAATTAAATTCCCTGACGGAAGAGCTGTCGATGGCAATAAGAGCGCACAGGGTAGAGGCATGGGAGAGGTGAGTCGATAAAGTTTCGGAGATACCCGCCTCCCTGTATCTCCTCAATCGGCAGCTCACAAGAACACCTACACCTGTTTGCCCACTACAACACGGGAAAAAGGGTCTATGATGCCCAAAAAAGGGCGGAAATGATGGCACAACACCTGGAACAACAATTCCAACCCAATAGCGTAGCAGAGGGGTACGTAGAGCATGCAGAGAGCATAGTGAACCGCGTTCAGGAATACCTGTCGAACCCGGCGCCACCATTACGGGGCGATGACTTCTTCTCGCCAGCGGAGGTAAGGCGCGCCATCATGGGCCTACCTAACCGCAAAGCGCCGGGATGCGACGGTATTACTACCACAGCCTTAAAGCAGCTGCCCAGAAGGGGGATAGTGGAACTCTCCACGCTCTATAACGGCATCTTGAGAACTGGCCACTTCCCGACCATCTGGAAGCAGGGTAAGATCATCGTGCTACCAAAGCCGGGGAAGGACAGGAGGCACCCGGCTAGCTACCGCCCCTTAACGCCATTACCGCACATAGCGAAACTCTTTGAAAAACTCACACTCCATAGAATATTGCCGCACATTGCTCTGCGCGAGGAGCAATTTGGCTTCCGCAGAGCACACTCCACCACAGCACAACTAGCCTGCGTGCTACACTATCTTGCGGCTGAATATAACCGCGGCCGCATCTGTGTGGGGGTCCTTCTCGATATGGAGAAGGCCTTCGACAGAGTGTGGCACGCAGGGCTACTATATAAAGTAATAGAACATACCACCTTACCACCAATGCTTGTGCGGATAATAGCGTCGTTCCTGGAGGGGCGAAGCTTCTACATCAACATTGAAGAGGCTGTCTCGGTAGCACGACCGATCGAAGCGGGAGTACCACAGGGCAGCTCTCTATCACGACACCTGTATGCGGTTAACACAAACGACATCCCCACACTCCAAGGCCTCCTGGAGGAGTGGGAAGAAGATATTGTCCTAGCTCTTTATGCACACGACAGTGCGTACTTCACGTCATCTCATCTGGCAGAGATGCCAGATAGATTGCTCGCTGCGCATGACCCCGATGGTCGACCACGGTGTGCGTCAGGCCAGAGTCGCGCGAGCGAAGTTATATCCTATACTGACATCCAAACTCCCTAAAAAAACCAAAATTACCATCTATAAAACCTACGTCCGCTCACGGTTGATATACGCAGCGCCAGCCTGGTACGCGTTGACCTCAGCCACTCAGCGTAAGAGGATGCAAGCCCAGCAAAATCTTGCACTTGGAGTAATCGTGGGAGCTGGCCGTTACGTCAGAAATGATATCATTTCTAGAGATCTAAAGATCGAATCAATCTGTGACTTCGTGGCCCGTACTGCGAGACGGTTGTTCGACCGCGAAGATAAGGGGCCACATCCACACCTGCAAAATTTAGCTCCGCTCCATGACCGCTCACCGGACGGGCGGCCGTTCCCTCGTGAATTTCTACGCTCACCGCCCGGCGGCGGGGACACCGGGGACGAGTGAGAGTCCCGACGCTCAATCTGATGGCGTGTAGTGCGCAACACACCAACGTACAATCTGTGCTCAATCGCCGCACCCAAGACCGGGGGAGCCGTTGCCCTCCGCGATGACACCCAGGTAGAGAGGGACACCTCGAGACCTGTAAAACCTCCTGTCCCCAGAAGGGGACCAACAGGAGAAGAACACCAATGATACAAATCGTTCGGGACCAGCTACCAGTATAATATATATAATCAAGAAAGAAAACATTTAGGGAAGTGATAGGGAAAGTAATTACTCTCTCACGGAGCGGTTTGAAGATAATTGCTGTTTTATTCCCTTCTTGATCCTTCACCTTTAAATATTACTACAGTCCACCTTGTGCTGCTAACGTGGCACATATTGAAGAATTAAGGTGCTGGGACCGGGACGACCTCGGAAGACCCGTAATCCCCGCCTGAACCTATTTTAAGAAAAGGAAGCGGCGGTCACTCTCGTGTGATACTCCTTCACGGGGTTCACATACGCCTCGTTGCCCCCCGAACCCAACGTAGGTGTCATAGAAGATTCAGGATCAAGGAATCCGCTGTTGAACGCGCCGTGTCCCTTTTCAGGCAGTGTGTTTATACACTGTAAGAATTATTTAGTGGCAAAATTCAGTTGCAGGCTTGTAAATAGATTTACGGAAATATACTCGTACGTAAAAGACTTTAATTTAGCACATCAGTTACACAAAACACTTGTTAAATATACTATTTTTGCATAAATTACGCAGCTTGTTATTTTTACGTGTTGTACGCACCCGCAGAAAAAAAAATTTAGATATAACCTGTTTAAACCTTTTTTGATAGGCAGGATCTTTCCTTAATTCCATGTTAAAATGTCAATTACAACTTATAATAAATTATTAAAGCAATCTATTTTAATTTTTATGTATTATACATATTCCAAATCATTGATGGAGTATTCAACATTAGATTATATTTTGGTTTAATAGCGTATTGAATAGTTTCACAGATGCTCAAGTTTTCCTCCATCTTAAATCGAATCTTGGAACGTTACACACATTACAACATTAACAGTGGCGGTTACAAAAAAAATAATTAACGCCAGCAACGCTCACAGCAAGGCCAGGCCGTATATTAATTTTACTAGTGTTTTTCCAGAAGCCCATAAAGTTCCGCTTTGATTGCTTTTCCGCAAGAGAGTACATTTTTATTTTGTCTTGGTGGTCTTGGCACCACTTTAATCTGGACTTGAAAACTCGTCTGCTTTCACACATTTCTCGGTAAACTGGACCTGACTTTGATTTTCCGCACATCACCCGGTCACAATGCCTCCGTAAAACGTTTCTAAAGTACGCCAATGGCCGCGATCATTACAAGCACGATCAGCTCAGCTCACGCAATCCAAAAGAAAGACATTTCAATCAATCTCAGCCTCATATGACACTCACTGGTATAAATAGAGATTTGTTCAACACTTCTTTCACGCCATAATATATCTTTATTTGCATTCATAAATTTAAGGCAATATTTTAGGGGTTTGTTAATTTATGTCGCAATGTATAATAAGCTGGAAGTGGTCCGACCATTGAGTGTCATATTATACATCAACATTAATCACAGACTGTTTTGCCGACTGAGAAGTAATACAGTGATCCAGCCAACTGCAGGTCCTGCACACATCACTAAGAAAAGTAAATTTGTAACTTAAGACCACTAAACCGTGAGGCTTACAAAACTTGCATTCTGTAACATGTTATAGTTGGAAACAAATACCTGAAAATAAATATTCAACAATTATAAACAACTAATGTCTATACAAGAAAACAGATAATGCTTCAGTAAGAGACCTTAAAATTTCTCGTCGATTCGTAACCTAGAAAGTAATCCGACTGCACTAACGAACAATATTGTGACTAAAGAAGTTGTTAGTTCAAAGTGAGCTATATAGTTGTATGTTGTGCGATATTGCTTACTATGAGCACATCTCTTTCAGCAAACACGGTATACTTTAAGAAGAGTTTCTCTCCAAGGTCTGTTACAAAATAAAATGAAACAAATTCATTTTATACCTACGCGGTAAATTCTGATATTAATAGTCAGATTTTTAACAATATACATACGTTTTATAATACAGGGCTTAAAGCTGAGGAGGTAACAACGAAACAAAACCATTCTTTGATCACAATTAGTCTTTCTCTGAAAGAAGTCTCCCAAGTGAAGACCTACAGAGACTGAAGTCGGTGGTAAGACAAATTGTATAGAAGAATTAAAACTTCGACTTCAGAATGTCATATTTCTTTATTCTTTTTAGTTCTTTGAAGACAGTCGGCTTCTACTTTTTATTAATTTTTTTGAACCTTTTAAGTGAACTAAGAAATAAGAATATCACAATTATAATGTCATCTAAATCTGAAATCTAAGTTACGTTAAAAAGTTAATCCACTATTTGAGAATTTGAGAAAGACGGAGAGGGAAATATTTTCTCCAATTTTTTCAGGACGAAGTATAACCTCTTTGATTAAAATCTGCCCATAATTGGCGAAGTAATCGCATTACATACATACAAGGACATACAATTAGAACGTCTTCCTATATTGAAGTTGTCTAAAATTGCATAGGTATGACATATTTCAACGTGACAATCACGTGACTTAACGCTGATTTCATTAATTTATTTGTGTTCTTAATTTAGAAAATCAACTTGTTAATATGTGCAATCCACTATTACTACTAGTATTCTATCTATAAATAAACTATGTAGGAACGAGAAGTGAAGAAACGAATTACAAATTTGATATAACATGTTGTAGTGCAACATATTGGTGTTGCATTATATAGCACGAGTTGATTACGTCATCCATCAACTGCTAGACGGGAAATATATCCTTCATTGTGCGACGTATTGACACTCGAGGTTAAACAAGAGGAATAAACAGAAATGTGTATAAATGACAAATATAAATAGTATATTTTTTATTCATTACAGCTTATTAAAACCTAATGCTGAACAGAGGCCAACCCCACAGATTACCTCATAGTCCCCTCGTATCAAAAGTCCACTGGTAAAAATAGGTCTCCCCATAGATTACCTTAATCCTATAAATATCACGATGACATTTAAATCAGGTGGTAGGACTTCTTTTCTGCCTTGTACTCCGTCTGGGTCTGGGTCCACACTCATACCTATTTATGCTAACAAATACCGCTAGTGCTTGCTTTGCTGAGTTCTGGTCTAAATGGTATAGAGGGCCAGTATAATTACTTGCTATGAGGCTTTCCACTTTGGTCCTCTATCGTAGCGATGCATCTTTAATCTTTATTATTTGAAGTTGGTTGTAGGAGTACATGGGCTAACGTAGCCACTTACCACCAGGTGGACTGTAACTACGTTTGTCACTTAATTTATATGGATTCCGGATTCACACATGTGAATAGTGATTTAACGATATCGTTCTGCAACTTTTGATGTCTTCGGAACTAAAAACCTTGAATTTCGACAAGTATGAACCGTTTGTTTTACTGTAAGGCCAGTTAACTCTTATCGGAAGCCCGCCTCGTAAATTTGTTTAAGAATTTCTGACAACAATATCTCGTATAAGAATGGAGCCTTTACCCGAGGGTGTCGTAACATGCGTAAGAGGGAAAGTAAAACAAAAGATAGGTAGCAGCATTTTACTGATTACAACACAACATAAAAAATAATAAAAAATTAAAAATTGTTTACAGCCGACTTCAATATAAGTTATTAAGAACTCAAAAACTATTAATATGACCTTGATCAAATTCATATGGGACCACACGAGAATTACCAGCTTTCAAATAAAAAGGAATCATCGAAATTGGTTCACCCAGTAAAAAGTTATGAGGTAACACACATAAAGAAACATACAGTCGAATTGAGTACCGTCTCCTTTTTGGAAGTCGGCAGAAAACTGAACCTGTATGCCATGCGTGATAACTATGACCAAATCTACAAATTATATTAGGAAATCTGCGGGGTGCTTTGATAAATGAATTACGCTAATTTATATTTGCTATAGTTTTAATCGTAAATTTAATCATCATCATCATCATCATTACAGCCCTTCACAAGTCCACTGCTGAACATAGGCCTCCCCCAAAGAATGCCACAAAGTACGGTCCTGAGCCACCTGCATCCATCGACTTCCTGCATGTCTTACCAGGTCGTCACTCCATCTCGTGGGGGGACGCCCTACACTTCGCCTATAAATTTAATACAATGTATTAATTAAAAAAATACTTCAAGCATGAGCCACGTAACATATGAAACCCGGTTATTACATTGTACGACGGATTAATAACAAACAAACGGTTCCGCACAATCTGCTACGCTCGTTTGTTTCACGGTACAGCGCTAATGTTTCTCGTTTATAAACACTTTACTATAAATGTTTCTATTTACTTCTAAAATTAAAAGAAATATATATAAGTTTTAATACAATTGTTAAGCAGATTCTGTGGCGTACTAACACTTACATTTTTATACTCAATTAAAAGCAAAATAAGTTATTATTTCTAAAGAATAAGATAAAATGCCCGGTTGGCATTAAAAAGGGTTCTCCTGTTCTCATTACTTACCACACGGAACGGAATGGAATAGAACAACTTATATTAAATATTATTGAGAAAATACTTATGGAAAGCCTTTTATTGCTTATATCACTAGTTCGGAAAAACCCCTGCTCTAGTTTTAGCCACAGTATGTCTCTGCTGGACAGAGGTACGTGTTATAACTCTACCATAGCTATATCATACTTCTAAGAAAAATAACTCAGCGTCACCGGGATAGGACCAGGGACTGGTGTATGGTGAGTCTAGAGAACAGGATAACCTTTTTACTAGAAAGGTGGCATACCATCTTAGTTCTCAGATGTAACAACTCATCAGTATTTTTATTTTAGATCTTGACATCATTCAAGAGATTGACCAAGATTATCAAACTTGGAAGAATAATAGATGATCACCATATTCAACTAGACTTTTTGAACCTTTAATGCTGGTGGAATAATGGATATTTTTGGAAATGATTCGCTTTGAATTAGATGTCTTGTTAAAGTGGTAGTATCCCGTGTAGTGGCTGGTAAGAATAACCACTACCCCATACCTTCCCGTTGGTGTTGTAAGAGGCGACAGAGGGAAACTGAGGCAGAAGATATACAGCAGCAACTTTCTGATAACAGCAAATAACAATAAAAAAAGCTAAGGTTGCCAACTCGCTCGCCAAGCGTGGCAACTTAACCCCCCATGAATGAATAAAGTTACGAAGAGACAGCCTCCAGTACCCAGCAGCCACGCTATTCTTGGCTACGGGGATGACCATGGTAACGGCGGAGCAGGGGGTGCTAAGAATCTCAGAAGTGCAGTGGTCTTATTTTAAGAAAAAGGCGACACTGCTCTCTGGACAAACACCAGACCGATTTCCCTTCTGAGCCGCGTCTACGTGTTTTCGAGAGCCATTATGTATCGTCTCGCACGCAGACTCGGCGACTTCCAGCCTCTCGAACAATCCAGTTTCCGAAAGGGCTGAGCCATAGACCACATATATATCCTTCGTCAGATTGTACTGAAGACCGAGGAGTACAATTTGCCACTATGTCTTACGTATGTGACTATGAAGAAGCCTTTGATTCCGTCAAAATTTGGGCGGTGCTGCAGTCCCTTCAGCGGTGCCAAGTTGACTGTCGGTAGTAGGAAGTGCTGAAGTGTTTCTACAGTAGGGCTACGAAGGCTATCCAAGTACAGAACTAAATTACGAAACCTATCCAACTGCTGAGAGGTGTAAGACAGGGTGACAATATATCCGCGAAACTCTTCACTGCTGCATTGGAAGACGTTTTCAAGCTCCTGGGTTGAAAAGAATACGGTATTAACATCAATGTCGAGTACATCACTCACCTCTAATTTGCCGACGTTAGGCCCAAAGCACTATGCTCAATGACCTGTATAGTGCCCCCAAGGGATAGGTCTTAAGATGAACATGGACCAAACAGAGATCATGTATAACGTCTATGTTGCACCTATGTCGGTAGTTGTTTAGAGCACTTAACTCGAAATTATTGAGGAGTATGTTTAACTAAGACAAATAGTCAGCTTAAGTATGTCCAACGTATTACGTGGTAGAGCCATAATGCAGCTATATTATTATATTATAGTACTGGTATAGTTGTAGCACGAATGGGTCGGCACAACCGTGTAAGAAACAGGCTCTCACAGAATACCAGTGTTTCGTATGGTGATTGTAGAGAACCGGATACCCTTTTTAATGAAAATGAGGCATTCTATCTTAGTCCTCACGGGTAACGACGCATCTGCATTTTGATTTGTAATCGAGGATAGATGTAGATGTCCGTGGGCCGCAGCAAACACTTACACTTAAAATACAGACCAAAAAATTTAATGAATTACGGTAAGATACTGATAAGTGCCTACTACAGTCCATGACCATCTGCAACCAACTTCAAACTAAAAGGCTGTAGTTATGTTGTCCCCTTTGTGGACGAAGATGGAATGCCTCTCAGTCTGTAGTTACACTGGCTCTTAAAACCCTTCATATCAGAACACACAAGAGCATGCATTGCTGCTTTTCGAAAGAAATAGTTAAGAGAGTCAGAATAGCTTACATGCCGATCATATTTTTTTATTTGTATACGTCGCTATCAGCAGTGTAACATTCAGTGTGTTTAATTTTTTTTTGATTATCGACTACTCCATATCAACCCCTGAGTGTCGAAAGAGATGACGAAAGGATCATCATCAATCCAGGAGGTGAGTTAATTTATGGGGGAAGTCTATGCTCAGCAGTGGACATTTGATGGGCTATAATGGAAACGGGTGAAGCGATTAGTCACCAACACTGCTATAAATCAGGTTGGCGGACTTCACATTTCTTCGAAATATTTTATTACTTAGATATGCCAGTTTCCTCACGATGTTTTCCTTCACCGATAATGACGTGGTAAATCAGCACTTCAAATTGCAACAAAAAAAATTCATCCGGACAGAGGTCTAACCAAGGTTACTCACGTTTTGGTTACGATACCTCTGAGTTACCATGTCTAGAATCTCAGAAATAGAAAAGCCTGTGTCCAGCAGTAGGACGTATATAAGCTGTAACTTTACTGGTTTGTTAAAATTAAAGCAAAATATTGATTTATAAATTATGCAAAACGGCCTAATAATGCAATAATGTAAACATCAATTTTTTTCATAAAATAATAATATTCGTTCGTAAATTCCGTTCTCCCTACGTCATTGTCAATTTCAGATACCGACTGTATTTGATTTCTACTTCTGACATAATAAATAATATTAATACTAGGCAATAAATAATACATTACTGAATCACAAGTTTAAACTTCAGTCGTATCATGATTATAAGATCGTCTGTTTTTTTTATTAGGGACAGTAATCAAATCACTAAGCTTAGGGGCCTTTAAGAAAAGAGCCAACTCTTTTAAAAGGTTGGAAACGCAACTTAAATTCCGCAGGTGTTGCAGTTGTTCACTACCGCCTACTTTTTTATTATTTAGAGTTCTTATCAGAAATATGGTGTTGCCTATCCCCTGTTTAATTTTTAATAATAAATTAATATAATATGATACCTTATACAAATATTTGTCTTCTGTCATAAATAACGTAAATATAATATGAATGTGTTCGCTGCAAAATGTCTAATTACGAAAAACATTAAGCTCTTACTTTAAAATTACGTCCACCGAAATATGTAAGGGTGTGACCATATTTATATCCTTTGTTACGGTGAACAATACTTTTTACAAAAGCTTTTAGAAAAATTTACTTCGCAAATATCCGCGTTATAAAATAAAATGATGTGTCTTACCTAGTATGAAGAGCACCTCCCGCCCTACCTCAATTGCGTGCACTATCCCTGTCACCACTAATCCCAGCACCGCCACTCCCGACACCACTACACTAGGCAAGACACACCACTGACGATAACACGATACGTGTTTCGCCTCTACACGAGGCATCCTCAGGTGATATAGACTCTACGGTGGCTAACCGCTAAGTGAGCGGCGAGCCAATACAAGTGCCTTTTATACAGATCGATGACGCAACCGCTCTCTACTTAAGGAGCGAGCGACTGCGTCATGCGATAAAACATTCGACCAATCACCGCTGGACTTACGCAGCCCTTTGTAAAATTAAAAACCAACCGCCGCGCAACGCCCACCCTCCAACCACGCAGCCAATCGCCGATCACCGTGAGGGTGACAAACGACCATGTTGCGAGGCTCTCTATTATTAGAGAGCAGGCTTAAAGATATTTAAGAGAGGTCAGTTAGTAACATTTGTTTGTTCATTCAGCAATGCAACGGTATTATTATTACTTTTTTATATCTCTAACTTTTCCAGCATACACAGCCGCAGCCCTTATTTAATTATAATAAGTTCTTTTAAATAATTTTCTTTACTTAATGGGACAGTGAACAAACGGTTAATGTAACAATAAAAAGCGGCTACTTTATGTTGCCACGGATGACATGTTGACGCGGGGATGACCGTGTCGGTGTGAGTTGGCTTTCGATAAATTTGGAAAACATGTGACGATTATTTTCTTGTTATTGTTAAGTCGAGAAAATTAAGGGAACAATCTTGTTCCAATTGAAGTTTAAATTTAATTTTGTCATGGACTCTATTTATTTTATTGAGGAAAACATCCAGTTGTCTCCTTGTGCCAGTCCAGCAAATAATTATTTCGTCTACATATCGATAGTAATATAAGATATTTTGATTGACAATTATATGTTGTTTTTCGAAATTATACATGAAAATGTCCGCCATAAGGGGACTTAGAGGGGACCCCATAGCTAACCCTTCTTTTTGTAGATAGAAACGGTTATTAAACCGGAAATAATTTTGTTTCATACAGAGAGAGGTTAAGTTAAGAAGATCATTTGTTTCCCCGGGATGTAAACGACGTTTTTCAAAGAGATCTGCGAGTATACGTAAACAATCAGGGGATGGGACATTTGTGAAAAGACTATCAACGTCTAAAGATAACAATATGGATTTAGGAGGAATACGAATATCTTTAATTTTGGAAATGAGATCTAAGCCATTTTTTAGGCTGTAAGGTGGGTTGAATCCAGATTTCTCTCGAAAGAAGAAGTTCAATTTTTAGCAAGGAATAAGCTGGTGCACCAATATATGAGACAACTGGACGAAAAGGAACATGTTCTTTATGTATTTTTGGTAACCCATATAAAATGGGTGCTTGAGGATTCAGAAGATATGTACAGGGTATTCTGTTATCATTGTTCTCAATCTTTGCTAACCAGTATTTAAGGTAATTGATTGCTTCTTTAAATTCTATCATTCTTTCATCTGATAATAATGACCTTTCGTTCTAGTTACATACATGTATTTCTTGCTATGGAGGGTTGTAAAAAGGAAAATGTACAGGTACCGGTTCTCTCTTTTACCAAGTTTAAATGTTTTGTTCAGTTGAAACTGTATAGAAAAAGGTTATTATAGTATAAATGAATACATGGTTGATAATAACCCCTGGGAATGAGGTGGTCGCTTCCAACCTGTTTCTAAAATATATTTTGTACTTATATAGTTTGTACAACCATTTATGTTAAATTTACTTTAAAAAAAAGTCCCGCTGGGTTTCTTGCTGGTTCTTCTCAGGACAGAGTTTTTTTTTCGAACCAGTGGTAAAGTAAAAATTAACTTTCAATAAGAATAACACATGGGACCTATATTGAATAAAGATTATACTGTTCTATTCTTATTCTATTCTAGTCGTCAAACATAAGCGCAGGGCAAATGGAACAAATATTTTCATTGTGAATTGAAGTGGTTTGACATGCTTGACAAAAGACACTAACGTAAACTGTTATTTTCATCCAGAAAAGTACAGATATTATTTTCAAGAAACTGAATTTATGGATTGACTTTAACATTTGAAACCTGTGAATTAATGTATGACGAGACGAATCTACCGTACCAATATCGTACTAAATATAATTTTCAACACTTTTCATTTGTCACGCTTATCATAGATAGCCACAGAGTCACATTGCGTCTATTTGTATTATAAATGTGAATCCACCCTACGGAATTTTGTTCTAATGACCGCATATTTACACCCTAATTGCTTTCGCTGATGTTACAGATGAAATAATAAAACGATAATCGGCATTACGCTGGAAACATTAAATTTGAAAATGTAAAATTTTGTTTTATATTGATAAGAAACTCTAACTTTTATAATCGAATATAGGGTTAGTAAAGTTTTAGTAGCGTTTACGGTTACCGTTCCAGCCTATCGAAAGTCTACCGCTAAAAATAGGCCACAGTGGGCTATTTGTAATTGTTCCTACGATGTGCGGGCTGGTTAGGAACCGCAGTATTTCTATTATTTTGAGTTGTACATTTCCTGTATAATTTTACCTCTGTCGCCTCTTATAAAACCCTCGCGACGAAATTGAATAGTGGATATTCTCATCGCCACTATACAATCATATACATCGATCAGTAGCGTTTAACGATTACTAATTAAATAAACTTAGGTCTCGGTAGGTCTTTATACCTTTGACAACACTGAAATTTTGATAGTCAATTTACTTTTTAGGGGAAAAAGTAAATTGCCCCCTTTGTACTTGTCATCACAGGAAAATATTACTCCTAGCCTTCTGTTAACGTCTTGTGAGCTGTAAGCCATCCTTCATCCATCCATCACAGCCTATAAAACTCCATTGGTCAACATTGAGCTCATAGATTGCCTCATGGGGGGAGTTTGCCATAGTTGCCACAATTGTAAAGAGGGTTCGCAACCGCAGTGTTCTATTAATTTGAGTGATTTTCAGGAAGTTGCTCCTGCCTATCTCCTGCTTCATTTTCCTTTTGTCGCCACTTACGATACTAATATTAACAACGATTAAATGTTGTTGTGGCTAGCCAAAATTCTTAATCTAATCTGACCTTCGATCGTTAAGATTCAGTACAGTAAATTTAAAAATTATAGTAATTTGCCCCTATTATAGAAAGAGCTCCTTTATCCGAGTTGATGATAAAAGGCAGCGAAAGTAAGAGAAAGAAAACTTATCAAAGGAACAAATGATAAGAACCAGAGTCATTGTCTTGTTAGTAATGAGGAATTTTATCTTTGTCCTCGCAAGTGATAACGTATCCTATTGTTCAAGGATAGATAAAATTGTCTGTGGACCACAGCGTCCACTACGATCTGATGGATTGTGTGCTTGTTTGTCACATTGTTATATAAAAAATATCTGTACCAAATAAAAATACAGCAATTTGTTTCAATTCAAATAAGTGATTGGATGAACTCAGTTTTGATTTCATAACAAATTCATTTTTTTAAAGATTAAAACTTTTCCTCCAACCTTCGAACCAATTCGATCAGAAACTTAAACAACTTTATAAATAACCGGGTTTGCTAATATTCATTTCTATTAAAATGTCTGGTGTCAAAACTTTTTATTTAATTGTAAGACTTGTTTAAACATTTTATGACAGGGAGGATCTTATTTTATGCCATGTTACAATGTCAATTACAACTTATAATAAATTATTTACTTAATCTGTATTAATTTTTATGTAGTCATAATTATTTTCACGGTCTACAATGCAGCCAGCAACATATTCCAAATCATTGATGAAGTATTCAACATTAGATTAAGAAAGAAATAAAGTAAATAAACTTTATTGACACAGTAGTGCATGCACATTTACAACTGTTAACAGTAAATTATGTATATACATTAATACTGTGCCAAAACAGGCTTCTGCTCAGCATTTGTCATGACATGCCCGCAAGGAGCATGTCAAGACGCTGGTCTTCCGCGGACACCTCTTGCTAGCATTGCGCATCCTTTCCAGAAGACACTAACTTAAAATTGAGTAATTATTATATACAATGTGTGTATGTGACTTGGCTCTCTCGAAAGGGTGCATAATACGGGGACGCTTTAATGGTTGTCAAAAAACAATGCTAAAAAAACAAAAGAGATAATACAAGGTTAAAAATATTGATAACAGTTATCGAAATTATCCGGAATTTTGAAATAATTAAACAAATAAACAAACAAAAATATTCCCTTAAATTACATTGCATTACATCACATTACATCACATTACATTACATCATTACATCACTACATTACTTTGTTAATTCATTACTTCACAGAAATCTAAACAATAATAGAAGTCGTAAAAGCGCAAAAGCGCGTGACCTTGTAGCCGCACATTTGACTCTTAGGCCGGCCACATACATATGGAATTCCGTTTCGAGATTCCGTTTCGATATTCCGATTCGGAATCCCGAACGCAGCAAGTCCATATAAAATCTATGATCTATGAGTTTTCCGTTCGATATTTTGCGGGCAAAACGGGATTCCGTTTGTGTGTGGCCAACCGTTCGGAATTCCGAAACGGAATCTCGAAACGGAATTCCGTATGTATGTGGCGGGCCTTAGGCCATAAGTTTGCGAAGAGCGTTTTTTCGGTAACCAGTGTTGTTTCGGACGAGAAACATAAAAATAGTTTTTTGCAGCATATCCAACTGCGGAAATTCTACCACAAGTTGTAACTTTCAAATAAAGGGATTACATTTCATAAGTAAGTACTAAGTGTTTTAAATAATGTTGTTTTAAATGAAATAAACTTAAATAACATTATTCACCTCCCAGCACTACGATAGTCCCTGAAAATGATATTGTTTAACACTTCAATATCCATAAATTTTTAAGCTAGTTCATGTCTACGAGTACGACAGCTAAAAGCAGCGATGGATGTATAGTATGGACAATAAACAATATTGTGGCGTACGTAAATTTCCAAGAACACGTCCAAACAAGTCGAGCGCGAGTCAGTGACGTGACACTACTATTTTGTATGGATATTTTGTTATGTTTGTCTTACCCACTTTACCGAAATGGGAATGAAATGTGAATTTTTGTTCAACATTTATTAACACTTCAATTTTTCTTTTTGAATATTTTACCGTTTATCAGCGATTGTCTGTTTGTTAGTACTTTTAAAAAACTTGATAAATTTTTATGCAGTTTTAATAAATTGTAAGGATAAGTAATAATATTGTAAGGATGGTAGACTAAATTCGATCTGTTAGAAGCCGGGTAACTGAAAAATAACAAACAACAGAAAGTAACTAACTTCCCAACTAACTGAGATCTTTAAAACTATTAAAAAATGACTTAACTTTTTATTATATCCAATTTTCTCTAATTATAAAAGGTCTAAAAGCTTAAGCTAAGGCTAAAAGCGTCTATTACTGAGACAATTTCAATTAATTAGTTATCTCTTAATAGAAAGTTATCGAAACGTGCGTTGCGTTGCACTATGCCTAAGTGAGAGAGAGAGAGTGCTCTCGCACGCAATGTCATTCTCTGTTTTTCGCACGCGTTAATTATTGGCCCGAGTGGCAACGCCTCTTGAGATTTTGCGTTTTGTAAAATATTTCTTAACGCTATAGTTTATAGTTTAATCTTTGTTGCATGAATCAGAGATATCCATAGGCGTAATTGTGTATTTATTCTTTGTCTATGTGTGATAGCTTCGAACCGGCGACACGCGTCCCGATATTGAAAGACTGTAGCAGGCATTTCTAGTGCCTTATCATTTAGATTTCTTTGCATTACATTATAGACTATTAAATAACTACTAAAACCTAAATTAGTGGCAACTCCAACAAACATATATAAAAAGCAAATAATTTGTTCCAAGTCGCGACCGAACGAACGAATCCGAAAAAAAGAGAAAAAGAAGAGAAAAAACGGTCAAACAAATGCCATGTGACAATAGATCTTTTATTATTTGCCTCAGCCTGCGCGTCGCGCAATTCCTTCTTGTAAGCATTAACCTATTACTTGATTTTGTTCTCTGTACAATACGTCATTGAATAGGTTATTTTAGAGTGTTTTTATTTTATAGTACACCATGCCGACGATACCGCGGAAAGTGAACGCGCGTCAGTTGAAACTCGTCCGGATGCTGGAATTATTTACTGTGGGACGGGCCCGCCAGTGCCGATGCGCGACGTGAGCACCCTATGGTAAGTGTAACAGAAACAGAAACAGAAACTTTTTTATTCAATATAGATTATAAATAATACCTATTTAAAATTACTCTATTGTATAATTACCACTGGTTCGAAAAAAAACCCCTGTCCTGGGAAGAACCAGCAAAAAACCCAGCGGGACTTTTTTTTTTAAATAACAGCTTACAATCATGTATGTTACACAAATTAACAACACAACAAATTAGAAATAGCTTGGTAGCGATCACCTCATTTCCAGGGGTTATTATCATTTATAAATTCTTTAATATTATAATAACCCTTTTTATACAAACTTAGTTTAATAAAATTTTTGAACTTTGAGCAGATCAAATTTAGTATATTTCTATTTATATCGCCCCAAGAATGAATTAATGACTCGATTGAGTCGAGTAACACAAATGCCACAGAACCTATTTCACAATTGTATTAAAATTTTGTGTATTTTTAATTTTAGAAGTAAATACAAACATTTATAGTGAAGTGTTTACAAGCGAGAAAAATTAGCGTTGTACCGTGAAACAAACGAGCGGAGCAGATTGTGCGGAACCGTTGATTTGTTATTAATCCGCCGTACAATGTAGTAACCGGGTTTCATTTGGTACGTGGCTCGTGCTTGAAGTATTTGTTTAATTAATACATTGTATTAAATTTATGATTAAAACTATAGCAAATATAAATTAGCGTAATTCATTTATCGAAGCACCTGAAAAGTTGTAAGAATAGGAATGTTACTCTTAAATACTTAATTCGATTAGCCATCCATTACTGCATATAAAAATCTACTACTGAACATAGGGTCATAATTGTCATGTATGGCATATAGGTTGGTGAGAACAGTTTTTTATTACGTTGTGTTGTAATCATTAAATTGCTGCTACCTATCTCCTGTTTCGATTTCCCTCTTACGCATGTTACTTACCTCGGGTAAAGGATCCATTCGTGTACGAGATATTGTTGTCGGAAATTCTTAAGCAAATTTACGAGGTAGTTGGCTGTTTTGGTTAAATTCCAATTAAATCTTGTGGCTTCCAATAGATGCTAATATACTATCATGTTTAAGCTGGACCCGAGTTCAATGAAGCTGTAAAAGCTAAATAGCCGACAGCTTTCAAATTACAGTAGAAGAAACGGTTCATACTTGCCGAAACTCAAGGCTTTAAGTTCCAAAGACATCAGAAGTTGCAGAACGATATATTTAAACATTATTCACATGTGTACAATCCGAAATTTAAAAAAAAATTGTGACAAACGTGTTAACAGTCCACCTGATGGTAAGTAGCCACTTAACACGTTAGCCCATGGACTACTACCACCAACTTCAAATAATAAAGAATAAAGATGCATTGATGCCTTAGATGACTAAGGTAAAATGCATCATAGCCTGTTTTTATACTGGCCCTCTATACCTTTCAGACAGGGACACAGTAATGCAAGTACTGCAATTTGGGCATAAATAGGTATGAGTGTGGACCCAGACCCAGACAGACAAACCCATATGGACTCCAAGGCAGAAAAGAAATCCTATCACCTGATACAAATGTCAACGAAGCTGAAATGATAAGGCGATTAATATGCTTTTTATCTGACTGCCCCAAAAGAAGGGTAATGTTTCTCGAGTGCATATATGTATGTAGGTGTAATTCTTTGGCACGCTGTGTTGCCTAAACTTGACGGACGATAGATATAACATAAAGGATGTCATGAGATTCCTCTTACTTGTGAAAGTGATATAGAGTATAATTTGTTTTACAGGTAGCTTTTTTATATACACAATATAATTTAGTATTTAATAAATTAATAATTTTTAATTACTTGTTTTAACTTTTTAGCAATAAGTTACAAATAAAATATCATCATACGTAACGTAATGAATATAGTCGTATAGTAAATTTTGTTCTTAATTATACGTGTTTGTTTCTCTAAAAATATTGTTACGAGTGTAAAATAACAATAACATTAAATAAAACATTACAGCATTATAAAGCGAATGTCTTTTCAATTACATTTATAAAAGATAAGAAAAAATCACATAACGACGTCGGTAAGAGACACATCATTAAATAATTCTTTGACAGCTAAAGATAGAAATTGGCAATTATGAAAGAGCGCTCTGTTTGATCTCTCTGACTGTAAATAGAAATATTGATGTCCTTTGGAAAAGGAACAGACACAAACATTTATACTTCTAGTGTTAAACCGAAATATTTTCTTTTCTTTATATTATTTTCGTTTGTCTACATTTTTGGTAATAACTCTAAAAAAAAACTTTGGTTGCTAACTCACCTGCTAATCTTTGTAACGACGGAAATAATCCTCACTTTGAGGCAATCTATGGGGAGGCCCATGTTCTGTGGCTGTGATTAATGAATAATGAATACGATTGCTTATCAAAAGTATACTCCTGAACATAGGCCTTCCACATAGATTACGTGATATTTATAGGATTAAGGTAATCTATGGGGAGACCTTTTTTTATCAGTGAACTTTTGATACGAGGGGACTATGAGGTAATCTATGGGGTTGGCCTCTGTTCAGCATTAGGTTTTAATAAGCTGTAATGAATAAAAAACATACTATTTATATTTGTCATTTAATACACATTTCTGTTTATTCCTCTTGTTTAACCTCGAGTGTCAATACGTCGCACAATGAAGGATATATTTCCCGTCTAGCAGTTGATGGACAGCGTAATCAACTTGTGCTATATAATGCAACACCAATATGTTGCACTACAACTTGAGTTATATTAAATTTCTAATTTGTTTCTCCACTTCTCGTCCCTACAGAATTTATTTATAGAATATTTTATCAATACCGATACATTTATGGGTATTATCTACCTAGTCATATATATTGTGTAATAGTGAATTGCACATATTAACTAGTTGACTTTCTATAATTAATAACATCAATATGTCGGAGAATTACAACAGGGGATTCCAATTTTGATCTTGGAAATACATCAGGACAGCGTTAATTGTTAAAAATAATAAAAGTGTGAAAGCGGATATTCAACTTGCTCTCTTGCTTACGCAGTTTAATCATTATCAGTAATAAGACAACGTAACGCACTGTACATTCAGTATAGTGAAATTACAGTTCGACCACACCGTAACACGTCTCCGCCACAATCACACACCAGTGTAACGTGAGGTACGTAATTACATGATAACACTAAAATATGTACAGCAACAGCAACACTACTTATCTCAATGTAACACAGGGCAGCCTCTCAGCAACACCAATCCTCCTTGTCTGCACTAGAGGAATTACAACAACGAACAGAACCACAACACTATCGTAGCACTAGTAGAATGACCACACTCCTTGAATGACTGAAGCGGAATCTCTCTCGCACGGCACCTACAGTGAACTTTATACTGCACAAACAAGTGAGAGTTTCTCGATATACCCTCATGTTCACCTTGATTCAAGTGATACTTTATAGACGCTCCGACAAATAGAAAACTTTAAGAAATTAGTGAAATCAGCGTTAAGTATCTGTTAAGTCACGTGAATATCACGTTGAAATATGTCATTCCAATACAATTTTAGCCAACTTCAAAATAGGAAGAGGTTCTAATTGTATGTTCTTTTATGTACGTTATGCGATTACTTCGCTAATTGTGGGCAGAATTTAATAAAAAAGCTAATACTTCAGAGATGGTCGCGAAAAAATTGGAGAAAAATTTCACTCTTTCTCTAATTTCCTCGTGGTCCTTCCCCGTTCGGCTCGACCAGTGAAGGACCACGCTCTTACAGAATACCAGCGTAAAATAGCAGCTTAACACTGTTATGTTTCGTATCGTGAGGGAAGAGAACCGAAGATCCTTTTTACTGTAAAGAGGCAATCCATCTTAGTCCTCACGGGTGACAACGCATCTGCATTTTGATTCGCTAACGAGGATAGATGTAGATGTGTATGTGCCACAGCAACCTCTTACCATCAGGTGGACTGTGTGCTCGTTTGTCACCCTATGCTATATAATTTAAAATTTAAAATTTTGTATAGCCGACTTCAACATAAGTTATTAAGAATAACTCAAAAACTATTGGTCTGATCTTGATCAACGAGAGACTACACGAGAAGTATCAGCTTTTATATAAATAGAGAATCATCGAAATCGGTCCACCCAGTAAAAAGTTATGAGGTATCACACATAAAAAAATTCATTGTACAAGCGTGCTCGTCGCGACCCCTGCCAGCCCTTTTCAGGGCTGCAATTCTACTAGCTGCGCACCCATGCCAACGAGGGTTAGGGCGTTCCCCCAAGGCGACGCACACCAGCTCGTCCCCGTTGGTGTGGAATGCAGCGTACAAAGCGGCGATGGGGACCGCCACCCGTCACGCACAGCCCGACACGGCGGAAGGTGGAGGACAGAGTGCAGAGTTGGCACGTGGAATGTTAGAGGAGGCATGAGAGATAAGATGAATGAGTTGATTGAAATAATGAAAGAAAGAGAATTAGATGTCGTGTGTATGTCGGAGACCAAACGGAAGGGCAGTGGTACTGAAGAGCTCCCTGGCGGGGCGTTAGCTCTATGGTCCGGAGTCCCGGAGAGCGAGAACGCCTGCCAGGGAGTGGGGGTGCTGCTGTCTTCTCGGTTGGTCGATGTTATGACTGAATATAAGGTTGTGAACTCAAGACTTCTCTGGGTTCGCTTTAAATTGGGACTGACGAAGTTATTCCTTTTGGCTGTTTATGCGCCGGTAGCTTCGTCGTCCAGGGCTGAGCTGGAGGAGTTTTGGGAGAATGTAAGAGAAGTTCTAGATTTGGCTAGGGGAAACGGAAGAATTGTTGTATGTGGTGATTTGAATGGATGGGTTGGTACCGCTCCACCAGGGTACGAGTCGGTACTTGGAAAGTTTGGCGATAAAAGGGTTAATGATGCTGGCAAGCTTATACTGGCGGTGTGCAAGGAAAAGGGTCTTCTTGTGACAAACACTATGTTTAATCACAAGAAAATCCATATGTATACTAGAGAACGAAAGAATGAGAGACGTATGATCGATTTGTTCCTGGTGGATGACCGACTGCGAAAACAGGTGATGGATACGCGAGTGTTCAGGGATGCTGACCTGGAAACGGATCACTATCTAGTGATTACTAGATTTAGGGGTCTGTTCGCGGATTGGCGCTACCGGACGGCAGTAACAGAACCACAGTCGGTCTGTCGCATCCGAAGCTGGAAGCTTCAGGAAGCGGATACTAGGGACAAAAATCATGCGAGGGTAGCCGAAAAGCTTGACACCATCGATGGCAGAAAAGAATGTGTGGAAAGAACATGACAGAACCTTAGGGATGGAAAGGTAAGTGCAGCAGAAGAAGTGTGTGGAACAATAAAAAGAGGAAGTAGTAAAAGAAGAGATGCATGGTGGAATGATGAAGTGAAAGAAGCTGTAAAGAAGAAGAAGAAAGCATGGTTAGACTACTTGGCCTCTAGTAATGATAAGGATATGAGAGAGAAGATGAAAGAAAGATATAAGCTGCAGAAAGTCCACACGAAAGCATTGATTGAGGAAGTGCGTGAAAGGTGTAGAATGGAAGCGGACGAAAGGTTATCGCATAACTTTAAGGAGAACTCCAAACTCTTCTGGAAAGAGGTTGGAAGGACCCGAAGTGGTGCGACGGCCTTAAGAATGCACAAAGTGCTTTCGAGAACTAATGACGTCCTCTCAGAAAAATCGGACGTCATGCAGCGATGGAGCGAATTTTATAGATAAATGTATGCGTGTGTGGTATAGTAAGATGTAATGTTCGTGTAACGACTAGGCAATTTAAATAATGTCCACAAATTCCGAATAATTCAGTTTATTACAATAGTTACACACACAATTATTAAGATAAGAAGGAAAAAAGAATGATAGTAAATTGATAAAATATTATAATATTAATAGCTCAATAATAAAATTAGCTTATGGGATAACAGTCTTTCACAACTTATATTACGGATTAAATTTGTGTGATAACAATCAAGCGACGGAGCAAGGAGCGGCATGCGCTTACGCGTATAAGGGTCTCGTTGCTAACTGGCGAGTCTTCTCTTAAACTATGCACCGCGGCCGGTCGACCGACCGGGGAACCGGTTCTACGAGAGTGCCTTCCACTTACGGGACTTGATAATATAAAATACTAATATAAGTGATAAAAAATAAGTATGTCGTACATAGTAAATAAAATATATATATGAATACTATAGATTGTGTATGATAAACTTAACTGTATAATGAGTTATTTATATACATATGTAAATAGATATTTCCAATGTGTGTGTGTAAATAAATAGATACACCACATCACTCCCCCCCGGAGACCGTCACTACGGGCGATAAAAATCAGGGAAACGTACAACGCGCCCCAAGCGCGTACGTTTAACGTTTTCCTTGACAGGAGTTGCTGCTGTATCGGTGGATTCTGACGGTTTAGGGACAGGTTGAGGATAAAAATTAGGGATGGAATTTGGTGAGGGGTCTGTCAGTATATAGGCTGGCTTAAGACGGTCTATCGATACTGTTACAGCTTTCCCTTTTACCCATATTTTAAATGTTTTATCCCCGTGTTCGACTACTTTGTAAGGGCCAGAATATGGAGGTTGCAATGCACCTCTTAAGGCATCGTCTCGCAAAAATACGTGCGTTGAAACTTTTAAATCTTTATGTACAAAGATGTTGTTTTTACTGTGACGTGTGGCAGGTGTCGGTGATAGCTTCTGGGTGAGCTGTCGAAGGCGAGTGGTAAATTCTGATAAATCGGTGTTATCCAGAGCAACTGGTTGGAAAAATTGCCCTGGAAGACGTAAGGGCTCTCCGTATACCAACTCTGCGGACGAAGCTTTAAGCTCTTCTTTATAAGAGGACCTAATACCCAACAGTACTAAAGGCAATGTGTCTACCCAGTTGCTGTCTGCGTGACACATTATTGCTGCCTTTAGTTGCCGGTGAAACCGTTCCACCATACCGTTACACGCTGGGTGATACGCGGTAGCTTTTCGATGTTTGAATCCAATCATTTTTCCTAAATAATGAAAAAGGGTCCGCGATCCGTTACGATATCAGTTGGACATCCAAATCTGGATATCCATGATATCAGAGCCTTTCCAACGGTCTCAGCTGTCATATCGACAATTGGCGAGACTTCGGGCCAGCGTGTGAAACGGTCCACGATGGTGAGGCAGTATCGATTTCCCTGTGTTGGCGGCAGTGGGCCTATTATGTCCACATGGATAAAAGGAAAACGTGCCTTGGGTAGATCGAACGTGCCGAAGGGAGATGACACGTGGCGATGCACCTTTGCACGTTGACACGCCAGACAGTTCCGTGACCACTCTCGACAGTCTTTACGCATCCCAGGCCAAACGAATCGCTCCGCTACAAGTTTGGTTGACGCTCTGACGCCTGGGTGGCTGAGGTTATGAAGACTATCGAAGAGTTTTTTACGGAAGGGCTTTGTCACAAATGGTCTAGGTGACGGTGTGCTCACGTCGCAATATAGTTCCGAGCTACTGTTCGGAAGCTTGAACTGTTCTATACGCAGTGAAAGTGATGATTCACTGCTCAAGATATCAGTCAGTTCCGCATCAGAGGTTTGGGATTTTGCAAGTAGATCTAGATCGATTGGCATTTGCAGTTCCTCGATTCGAGACAAGGTGTCAGCCACGACATTATCCTTGCCCGAAATGTGGCGGATATCGGTCGTGAACTGCGAGATGTAATCGAGGTAGCGGTACTGACGACAGCGAACAGTTGACTTTCCTATCATGAAAAGCGTAACTGAGCGGCTTATGGTCAGTATATGCTACAAAGTGCCTGGCCTCTAGCATGTGCCGAAAATATTTTATGCTTTCATATATCGCCAAAAGCTCACGGTCATATGGTGAGTACTTCATTTGGGAAGGACTTAGCTTTCGAGAAAAGAAAGCAAGAGGTTGCCAAAAACCATCCTTAAACTGCTGCAAAACTGCACCCATAGCCAAATCTGATGCATCTGTTACCAGAGCAAGTTTGGCGTTGCAGTCAGGGTGTGCGAGTAGAGCAGCTTGGGAAAGGCTGTTCTTGCACTCATTGAAGGAAGCTAGTGCTTCCCCGGTGAGATCGATCGGTTGAGACGCCTTGACCAAACCGGAAAGTAAAGCATTCAGCGGCAGCTGAATCCTAGCCGCATTTGGTAGAAAGCGCCTGTAAAAATTTACCATGCCCAGGAATCTCCTTAGCTGGCGTATGGTTTTCGGAGGTGGAAAATTTTGTATAGCCTCGACTTTTGAGTTCAAAGGCTTAGAACCGGCTTCTGAGATATGGTGTCCTAAGAATGACACCTCGCTAGCTCCGAAGACACATTTTGACGAGTTTATGAGGATACCGTATTCCTTCATTCGGTTAAACAGTTGGTGAAGGTGGTCTCGATGTTCTGCTTCTGTTTTCAAGAAGACAAGGAAATCGTCGAGAAAACAGTAGCAGAAATCGAGGCCTCTGGTCATCTCATCAACAAACCTTTGGAAAGTTTGCCCAGAGTTACGCAAACCGAAGCCCATGAATGGGAACTCATACAGGCCAAAGGGTGTAGTAATTGCTGTTTTTGCAACGTCCTCCTCAAAAACAGGAATCTGATTGTAGGCTTTTACAAGGTCAATAGTTGAAAAGATCTTGCACTTGTTGTAACCAGAAATAGCGTGAGCAAAGTCATGGATATGGCGGATGGGATACCTGTCTGGTATGGTCCGTGCGTTAAGTCGTCGGTAATCACCGCATGGACGCCACCCGTTATTCTTTTTAGGTACCAAATAAAGGGGTGACGACCACGGACTTTCCGATGGGCGTGCTGTGCCATTGCTTAACATGATGTCAAACTCTCGCTTGGCAATCAGCAACTTATCGGGTGCCAGCCTACGAGGTGAACAAGAGATAGGTGGTCCTGGTGTGGTGCGGATGTGGTGCTTAGTGTGATGTGTTGGCGTGAGCGGTGTACCTGAAGGTCTAGTGATTTCTGGATATTTATTTAGGATCGCGTGGTACTTAGAATCGCCAGTCAGCACCTTGACAGAATAAGCATTACAAACAACGTTAGCAATTGAATTTACAGACAAAGAAGTAGTATTATCTATTAGGCGTTTGTTGCGCACATCTACGACAAGATTATAATGTGAAAGAAAATCAACACCTATGATTGCTTTTGTGACATCAGCTACTATAAACTGCCATGGAAAATCTCTACGTAAACCTAAATTAAGTTTTAGATTAATATAACCATACGTATTAATTATACTTCCATTCGCTGCTGAAAGCTGGTAGTTCGCTTTCTGTCGTCGCTCCTTTAGTGCGTCGTAGGGGAACACACAGAGGTCGCTGCCGGTGTCCACCAGGAACTCTGTCTTCGTCACGTGGTCCTTGACGAAAAGGCGACTCATCGAAGCTGGGCAGTCGTCCGTCGCCATTAGCGATTGCCCGCGTAGTTTCCCGCCGGCTGATAGTCGCAAGGCTTAATACACCATAGAGCATTTGCCCCATGTTTTGAGTGGTACCAGCATATAGGATACTTCCGATAGTTGGAGTTAGACCGTGTACGCTGACGTGAGGTCGATCGACGTCGTTGTGGTCTGGATCTGTTGCTGCACCTTCGGTTAGAGCTCGTGTGCTCATCTAGCTTTAACGCGAGACGCTCCACCATCTTCTTCAGCTCAGCGATTTCATTGGCAGGTTGAGCCACTGCAGCGCTGGAAGACGCGACGGCTACGTTACAGGGTGCTGTGATTTCCTGTATGCGGTCTGCGAGGTCAGCCAATTGCTCCAAGGAATGAGTCGGTTGTGATGCTAGTACCGTCTGAATGTTGTGTGGAAGACGATTACTCCATATAGTTCTTATAAATTCTTCGGGCACGGAAGGTCCCGCTAGGTCCATCAGATGCCGAAGAAACTGTGAAGGTTTCCGATCCCCGAGCTCTTCGTGCGTAAGTAACTGCTTTACCTTCTTCTCGTGAGACGCGGATAGACGCCTGATTAGCTCCGTCTTTATCTTGTTGTAACGGTTATACGCCGGAGGATTTATGATGATATCTTTCACCGCTTTAGCGTATATAATATCTAAATTTATTATTACATTGGTAAATTTTGTAGCGTCGTCACTTATATTTGAGTTCTCAAATTGGCTTTCTAATCTCCGGGTCGTCTGGAGAAAATGGAGGCACCTTTATGTTAATTTTACGTGCGTCCGCCATTTTATCACGTTCGTCTTCTGTAGGGACACGCACACGTTGAGCGCGCCGCATGGTCACTTTTTCTGACTTTGCCGTTGATTCCGCGGTTTTTACCGTATCACTGCTATCACTCATTTTAGTGATCACGTCGGGGTCACCAGTGTGGTATAGTAAGATGTAATGTTCGTGTAACGACTAGGCAATTTAAATAATGTCCACAAATTCCGAATAATTCAGTTTATTACAATAGATACACACACAATTATTAAGATAAGAAGGAGAAAAGAATGATAGTAAATTGATAAAATATTATAATATTAATAGCTCAATAATAAAATTAGCTTATGGGATAACAGTCTTTCACAACTTATATTACGGATTAAATTTGTGTGATAACAATCAAGCGACGGAGCAAGGAGCGGCATGCGCTTACGCGTATAAGGGTCTCGTTGCTAACTGGCGAGTCTTCTCTTAAACTATGCACCGCGGCCGGTCGACCGACCGGGGAACCGGTTCTACGAGAGTGCCTTCCACGTACGGGACTTGATAATATAAAATACTAATATAAGTGATAATAAATAAGTATGTCGTACATAGTAAATAAAATATATATATGAATACTATAGATTGTGTATGATAAACTTAACTGTATAATGAGTTATTTATATACATATGTAAATAGATATTTCCAATGTGTGTGTGTAAATAAATAGATACACCACACGTGTGATGATCTTAGTGAGGGATCTTACCCGGGGATGACGACGTGACTGGTACGCCAGACCCGGACCTCGATGACACTGAGGTCATCAGTATGAAAGAGATTGAACGTGCGATTCGAAGTTTGAAATGTGGTAAGGCTGCGGGACTAGACAGAGTTACTGCTGAAATGCTCAAGTATGGTGGGCCTCGCGTCTGGGAGAGCTTTCATCTGCTGTGCAATTTGTGCTGGCGGACGGGGAATGTCCCGGATGATTGGCGATCCGCAGTCATTGTGCCTTTATATAAAGGTAAAGGTTCACATTTTGACTGCGGGTGCTATCGGACGATCAGCTTGACCAGTTTAGCAAGTAAAGTTTACTCGAAGATTTTGACACGTAGGATGCAAGAGAAATCGGAAAGATTTCTATGGGAGGCACAATGCGGATTTAGACCTGGAAGAGGATGCACGGATCAAATGTTTTCTCTCCGCATGATCACGGAAAAGCTTCTGGCTGCTAACCAGAAGATTTTCTGTGCTTTTGTGGATCTTGAGAAAGCATTTGATAAGGTTGTAAGGAAGAAAATGTGGGAACTGTTGCCAGGGTATGGTGTGAATGGTCGATTGCTAAGGGCTGTGCAGTCTCTTTACTGTGACTGTAAAGCCTGTGTGCGGGTAGGGCATGACCTGTCACCCATGTTTAACGCCCAAACGGGCGTAAAGCAGGGTTGTGTCATGTCTTCCTGGCTGTTCATACTGTATCTCGACAGCTGTTTACAGAAGCTGAAAGATAGTTGTTTGGGTGTGAAATTGGGTGACATTAAAGTAAATTGTCTGCTGTATGCTGATGATGCAGTGCTTATTGCACCATCAGAGGCAGAACTGCAGGCATTAGTCACGTGTATGAAAGAGGAATGTGAAATTAAAGGTCTCCGTTTGAATGCTAATAAAACTAAGTTTCTGGTATTTGTAAGGGACGAAGAGAGAACGAAGTGTGAAATATGGGGAAATCAGGAATGTCTTGAACAGGTAAATGAAATTGTATACTTGGGGAGTGCTTTTAGCCGGGATGGAAGATGTGATTTAGATGTGGACAGGCGTGTCGCTGCCGGGAACAAAGTCAATGGTGCCCTGACTGCGTTAGTCAAAAGGCAAGGCGTAGCGAAGAGTGCACGCCTTGCAATACATAACGCAGTGTTGGTACCGACTTTGTTATATGGCAGCGAAACCTGGGTATGCCAGAAGAAGCATAAAAGTAAGTTGAATGCAGTGGCGATGCGATCTCTTCGTAAAATGTGCGGCGTTACCATGGCCGACCGAAAGCGAAACGAAGAGATTCGCAATATGGCAGGTTTGAAAGATGACCTTATCACAAAAATTGATAAGGGCGTGCTTCGGTGGTTTGGGCACGTTGAGCGAATGAGTGAAGACCGAATGGTGAAGAAAATATATAGCGCAAAAGTTCATATTAAAAGGTGTCGAGGTAGACCGAGACTAAGTTTCGAAGACCATGGTCTTCGAAACTTAGTCTCGGTCTAATTGCTCGAAGAGGGTAGGGTCAAAAGTACTCGGATACCTAGACGTGCATGCATGAAGAAGATAATGAATCTGAAAGAAGCGAAAAAGGTTTGTAGGGATCGTGACACTTGGCGATCTGTTCTCTCTGGCTACCCCGTCAGGGATTGTGCGTGAAGATAAGTATAAGTATAAGTATAAGTAGTACACATAAAAAAAACATACGCGTCGAATTGAGTACCCTTCCCTTTTTGGAAGTCGGCAGAAAAAGGCGGTAAAATAGAGTATTAAGTTTTTAACGTAACTATTTAAATGACATTAAGATTGTGATATTCTTTAGTTTACTTAAAAGGTTACAAAAAACAAAAAAAAAAACTCTTTTAATAAAACCCAAAAAACTCCAACGGACTAAGAAATAAAGAAATATTACATTCTGAAATCGAGGTTTTAATTCTTCTATACAATTTGTCTCAGCACCGACGTCAGTCTCTGCAGATGTTCACTTGGGAGACTTCTTTCAAATAAAGAGTAATTGTGAACAATGGACAGTTTTCCTTCGTTGTTACCAGTTCAGCTTTAAACCCTGTATTATAAAACGTATGTAGATTGTTAAAAATCTCCCTTTTATTAACAGAATTTTCCGCGTATTTAATATAATGCATTTGTTTCATTTCATTTGGTAACAGACTATGGAGAGAAACTCAAAAGCATACAGTATTTGCTGAAAGAGATGTGCTCGTAGTAAGCAATATCGCGTGCACAACATCCAACTATATAGCTCAATTTGTATTTACAACTTCTTTTGTCACGATATTGTTCGTTCGTGCAGTTGGACTACGTTCTAGGTTACGATACGACGAGAAATTTTAAGGTATTAAATAATTAACTTGAGCTCTCTTACAGAAGCATTATCCGTTCGCTCGTACAGAGATTAGTTGTTTATATTTGTTGAGCATTTACTTTAAGATATTTGTTTCCAAAACTTGTAAGTTTATAAAGCGGTTACGGTTTAGTGGTTTCAATTTACAACTATGCTTTTATTAGTTCGGGACCTGCAGTTGGCCGGAGCACTGTATTACTACTCAGTCGGCAAAGCAGTCTGTGATTAATGTTGATGTAATATATGACACTCAATTGTCGGAGCACTTCCCGTTCATTATAGGTACATTGCGACTGAAAATTACTAACCCCTAAAATATTGCCTTAAATCTGAATGAAAATAAAGATCTATTATGGGGTGAAAGAAGTGTTGAACAAACTTCTATAAATACCAGTGAGAGCCATAAGAGACTGAGATTGATTTACTTTCCTTTGAATTGTGTGTGCTGTGCTGATTGTGCTTGTAATGACCGTGGCCACTGGCGTACTCTAGATACGCTTTACGCAGACATTGTGACCGCTCTTTGTGATGCAGCGGTAGCAAGTCGGGGAAGCACAAAAGGGGGGATGGGAATGGCTCGCGTATAGTGGGTTGAAACAAACATGCCGGCGCGGCTCATAGGCAGGTCTAGGTTACTAGAACCAGTGGTAAATAAAAAAATGACTTTCAATAAGTATTATGTAATAATCCATATTGAATAAAAATCATTCTATTCTATTCTATTCTATTCTTACATGAATGTTTGATGTGTGGAAAGCCAAAATCGGGTCCTGTTGTCAATAACGTTGACGAGCCATGCATGACAATTATGAACCGATGTTCAGTAGTAGATTTTTATATGCAGTAATGGATGGCTAATCGAATTAAATCTTTAAGAATAACATTCCTATTCTTACAACTTTTCAGGTGCTTCGATAAATGAATTACGCTAATTTATATTTGCTATAGTTTTAATCATAAATTTAATACAATGTATTAATTAAAAAAAATACTTCAAACACGAGCCACGTACCATATGAAACTCGGTTACTACATTGTACGGCGGATTAATAACAAATCAACGGTTCCGCACAATCTGCTCCGCTCGTTTGTTTCACGGTACAGCGCTAATTTTTCTCGCTTGTAAACACTTCACTATAAATGTTTCTGTTTACTTCTAAAATTAAAAATACATAAAATTTTAATACAATTGTGAAATAGATTCTGTGGCATACTAACACCTATATTTTTACACTCAATTAAAATTTAAAATAAGTTATAATTTTTAAAGAATAAGATAAAATGCCCGGTTTCCATTAAAATGGGTTTCCCTGTTCTCATTACTTACCATACGTAACGGAATGGAATAGAAAAATTTATATTAAATATAATTGAAAAATTACTTATCGAAAGTATGGCTCTACCATAGCTATATTATAGTTCTAAGACAAATGACTCGGCGTCACCAGGAAAGGACCATGGACTGGTGTATGGTGAGTGTAGAGAAAAGGAGACCCTTTTTACTGGAAAGGTGGCATTCCATCTTAGTTCTTAGAGGTAACAACCCATCAGTATTTTGATTTTAAATATTGAAATCATTCAAGAGATTGGCCAAGATTATCAAACTTGGCAGACTTATTGATGATCACCATATTCAACTAGACTTCTTGAATCTTTAATGCTGCTTCTTCCCGTGGGTGTCGTAAGAGGCAACAGAAGAAACAGAGACAGAACATGGGCAGCAGCATCTTTCTGAGAACAGCAACTAACAATATAATACTGCGGTTGCCAAATCGCTTGCCAAGTGTGGCAACTATGGCAATATACCATCCATGAATGAATAAAGTTACGAAGAAACAGCTCCCAGTACCCGGCGGCCCCGCTATTCCTGGCTACGGTGGCGACCATGGTAACGGCGGGGCAGGGAATGCTAAGAATCTCCGGTGTAGGTTCAGTTGCCATCTAAGACGACTTAAACTGGCAACATATAAAGCACACACAATGAGGACTGACGAGAAGACCCTTTAGCTGGGAGAAGAGATAGACATGTTACGCCGGTATATTATAGGATTATACGAGGTCCGAAGAGAGTGGGAGGACACAGTAATCCTCGAATCCGGCAACTTGTTCTATCACTATGGGAATTAAAATATATTGATAATCTAAATACTTTAAATGTACATAAAATTATCATGTTTACATTGCCTTACATACAGGGTTGGCCGCAGGAAAATAAAATAAGATATGATTTAAATTTATTAATGAATAACTTTTCATGTAATAATAATTTAAACTTGATATTTAATTGTTTCAATTATAATGATAGAATTAATTTAATAGATTTAAATAATTTAATTAAGAAATTTTTGACTAGAGATAGGTATTACCTATCAAAATATAATTTAAGACAGATAGCAAATGTGCTATCTTATTATTTATATATTAACTCAGCCAAGGACTTGGCTACACAGACATCTGCTTCTTTTGAGCAGTGTAATGACTTAATATGCAATTTGGAATCAGTTCCAAGTAATTTAAATTAGAAAATGAGACAATAGAGGTAATCTTTAGCAGTTATAATAATTTAAATAATTTAGAATGTAGCTTACAAATCTTTAATTGTATGACTCCACAGAAAGATAATGAAAATTGTTTACACCTGGTGCATCAAAATATACAAGGCATGATAGGCAAAGAGCTAGAAATTGAGTTGTTCTTAAATAGCAACAATATTCATATCTTATGTATTACTGAACATTGGTTAAAAGCTTATAATTTAATGTTTAACTTCAGTAATCACCAGGTGGTCAGTTCTTTCAATAGAGATACGGTTTTAAGAGGTGGCTCCTTAATATTAGCTAGTAAATTATTATCATGTAAAGAACGTAAAGACATTGTGATACTCTCTGTTGAGCGAACTGTAGAAATGGCATGTGTTGAGTTTGAGCACCTCATTGTTGTGAGCGTCTACAGACCCCCTTGTTGTACATATGATACTTTTGAAAACATTATGGAGGAAGTTTTTGCTAAGCTTAATAAACAGAATAAATCTGTTGTAATATGTGGAGACTTTAATATCAATCTCCTAGGAGCTTCCTCAATCAATATTAAATTTAGATCATTGTTTAAATCATATGGTCTTTTTAATTTATTTATAGAGCCAACGCGTATTTCTCAATCTAGTGCAACATGTATAGATAACATTTTTACAAATGTGAAGCCGTTGCATAAATGTATAATTCAAAAATTAAGTTCTGATCACTGTGGACAAGTAGTTTCGTTACCTTATGTTCACAAAAAGCAAGTAGATGAGAAAGTTATGTCTGTTCCAGTAAATGCACGTCGCTTGGAGAAATTTAGAAGTAAAATAATGAAAAAACTTCCATCACTTTCATACCAAAATGATCCTAATTTTTTGTATGAAACATTATTTAAGCTTATTTGCAATGAATTTAATAAAACTTTTACTTCTAAAACATTCTCCTTAAACAGTCGAAAGTCATTCAATGAATGGACGACAGTAGGAGTCCATAAGAGCAGGCATAGGTTATATGATCTTTACCATGAAAGGTCATATAATCATAGCATCGAATTTAGGGAATATGGAAAAAAATATTCAAAAATATTTAAAAGAGTGTGCTCCACAGCCAAGTCTTTGCATTTGAGCAACAAAATTAAGACGGCTTCCAATAAAATTAAAATGACATGGAGTATAATTAATAGCGAAACTGGTAAGATCAACTCTCGCAATTCAAATTACCAGTTAAGTGTTAACAACAAATTAACTGTCTCATATCAGGACGTAGCAATGGTTTTTGAGAAATATTTTACTGATATTCCGATCTTGACCACTAAATCACTGAATTCTTCTCCTGCCGTCGCCGAATCATTACTTAAACAAAATGTAAATGTGTGTACAAAGAATGCTGCATTTCATAAAGTATCATCAAAAGATATTGTAAAATATTTTAAAACTATTGATGTTAAGAAAACTGTGGATATGTGGGGGATTTCCGTTAAAGTTATTGCGTCTATAATAGATACAATCGCGCCTCATTTAGCTATAATGTTTAAAACTAGTATCGAATCTTGTGTGTTTCCTGATTTAATGAAGCATAGAAAAGTAATACCTTTATTTAAATCTGGTAGTACATTAGACCCCGCCAATTTTAGACCTATTTCTGTACTACCAACACTTAGTAAGATTTTTGAAAAAATAGTTCTTGATCAAATGTTAAATTTATTTTATATATATAATTTACTTCATAAAAATCAATTGGTTTCACAAGGGGTCGCTCGACAACTGATGCCGGTGTTGAGCTGATTAAATATATCTTTAATGCATGGGACAATTCACAGGATGCTTTAGGTATATTTTGTGACCTATCCAAGGCCTTCGATTGTGTTCACAATGAAACATTAATCTGGAAACTTCAACACTACGGTGTAAGAAGTGATGCCCTTAAATTAATTATTTCATATTTAAGTAAGAGAACGCAAAAAGTTGTCATTAACAATATGAGCTCTTCCGGATCGATGGTACAAATGGGCGTGCCTCAAGGCTCAATTCTCGGCCCCTTTCTGTTTCTTGTATACATTAATGACTTACCTTACATAGTAGGGGATAACCATGATATAGTATTATTTGCAGATGACACTTCTTTAATTTTCAAATTAAGTCGACAATTACTAAAATATGACGAAGTAAATAATGCTATATCTAAATAAGTAAATTGGTTCGATGTTAATAATTTGCATTTAAATGGCACTAAAACAAAATGTATGAAATTCGTGACTCCAAATGTCAAACAATTAGATACTAATGTAATTTTAAATGGGGAGAAACTGAGTCTTGTAGATACCACCATTTTTCTTGGAATCACACTAGACGCGAAGCTTCAATGGAGCCCCCATATATCAAAACTCGCAAGCAGACTTAGTTCTGCAGCATATGCTGTAAAAAAGATTAGAAGTCTAACCAGTGTTGAAACAGCTAGACTAGTTTACTTCAGCTACTTCCATAGCATAGTGTCATATGGTATTTTGCTATGGGGACACGCAGCTGACATTGAAATTATATTTGTTTTGCAGAAGAGGGCCATAAGAGTAATTTATGATTTAAAGCTTAAAGAGTCGCTGCGACAAAAATTTAAGGAAAATAATATATTAACTTTGGCCTCTCAATACATTTATGAAAATGTAATGTACGTACACAAAAATAAAAGTAGTTTTACAAAAATAAGTGATATTCATTCTGTAAATACTAGGAACAGACACAAGCTAGTAGTACCAGTTACTCGACTCCATCGAGTCAGTAATTCATTCTTGGGGCGATGTATACGCTTTACAACAAAATTCCAGAAAATATACAAAGTTTGACCTGTTCAAAGTTCAAAAACTTTATTAAACTAAGTTTGTATAAAAAGGGTTATTATACTATTAAGGAATTTATGGATGATAATAACCCCTGGAAATGAGGTAATCGCTACCAATCTATTTCTAATTTGTTGTGTTGTTAATTTGTGTAACATCATGATTGTAAGCTGTTATTTAAAAAAAAGTCCCGCTGGGTTTCTTGCTGGTTCTTCCCAGGACAGAGGTTTTTTCCGAACCAGTGGTAATCAAACAAAAGAGTGACTTTCAATAAGTATTATTTATAATCTATATTGAATAAAAAAGTTTCTGTTTCTGTTTCTGTTTCACCGGGAGCCCACTTCCATCTGTCTCAAAGAGGAGTTGGATTTATTATCTACAAGTCTCTCGTTAACAACGTTGTAAGTGGGAGTGTAACGAGGAGGGTTGCGTACCTTATAATCAGAATCACCAAACTGGAATTCATTTCATTAAAAAAGGTCACCGCCTCCTTTAGTTTTAGTTCCATTTTTTATAAGATTCTATGGCAGTTAATGAAAGAAAAAAAGAAAGAAAGAAATATCTATTTAATATACACATTTTCCACACATTAATAAATATTTTATATACAAAAGCAAGGGGAAAAATAATGCATGTACCAGTTTAATACTGCTTACGCATTTACAATTAAGAAGCAGTACATACACAATAATAAAACAACCAAACAAACAAAAAATTACAAAGGCAAAAAAAAAGAAAATGTGACATCAAATAGGCCTCCAACTCAGCATAATGCTGCAAATACAGCGCTGGTTTTCAGCTGGAGCCTTGTGACTTCACGGACAAGTCGTTGTGATCTTCCAACTATGAGTTATATAGGAGTTCATAGTTAACTATTAACAATTACGACTTAAAAGTTAGTGCTATCATATATAACGTATACACACATACACTCTAGACTAAACCTAGCTAACAGGTGTATTTTTTTTATAGGATAGGGTGACAAACGAGCACACAGTCCCCCTGATGGTAAGTGGTCACTGGGGCCCATAGACATCTACATCTATCCTCAATAAATACTCAAGATGCAGATGCGTTGTCACCCGTGAGGACTAAGATGGAATGCCTCTTTGCCAGTAAAAAGGGTCTCCGATTCTCTACACTCACCATACGAAACACAGTAGCGTTAAGCTCCTATTTTACGCTGGTTTTCTGTGAGAGCGTGGGCCTTCCCCGGTCGAGGCGACCAATTCGTGCTACAATTATACCACTAATATAGCTGCAGCATGGCTCTACCACGTATAATAAGTGCTATATTACTATATATTTAAATAATACCTACTTATGAATAAAGATAATAATAATAGTAACTTATGAATAAAGATAATAAAAATAATAGTAAGTAAAATAAGTATGTAACCGGAAAAGACACCTAAAACCATGGATTACGGACGGAGTAGTTAGAGCAATAAGGACAAGGAATAAATTGTATAATAAATATAAAAAGTCTCCAAATGATAGCATACTTATGTTAAAATACATATCTTATAGAAACATATGTAATAAAATAATAAAAACCCTTAAAATAAATTATTACAAGGTGCAATTTACTAAACATCTTAAAGATAGTAAGAAAACGTGGAACCTAATTAAAGATGTCGGGGGTATCACAAAAAGCACTGTAACAGCTGAATGTCTTTTGAAAATTAAACCAACAATAAAAGAGTCTCTTAATGAAATCAATAATTATTTTACCAGTATTGGCAATAGTATAGCTAATAACACACTCAAGAACCTAAATACTACAGACGTTGAATTAGCTTCCAAAATTTTTACAAAAAGTGCTCCGCTTAACTCATTTGTACTTTACCCAATTGATCCGTTAGAAGTATTAGGTACCATAAATGACCTCAGGCAATTTAGTGCACCTGGCTGGGATGACATACCTTGTAGGATACTTATGGACAGTTGTCATGTTTTGGCTGAACCTGTGGCGCATTTGTGCAACCTAAGCTTCAATACAGGGACCTTCCCGAATATATTCAAAAGAGCAATAGTAGCACCTATATACAAGTCAGGTGACAAAAACCTTCCAACCAACTATAGGCCCATTTCACTGCTGACTTCCTTATCTAAGGTTATGGAAAAAATTGTAAATAAAAGACTTTTAAAATATCTGGAGCATCATAAATTTATATCCGATAACCAGTTTGGATTTCGATGTGGACGATCTACGGATGATGCTGTTTTAAATCTTACATCACAAATCGTTAACAATCTAAATGCGGGTGACAAATGCCTTGGCATATTTTTGGATCTTCAAAAAGCATTCGATACAGTGTCTATTCCAATCCTCTTGGCACGTATGGAAGGCCTCGGCATAAGAGGTACCCCGCTAACGTGGTTTAAAGACTATCTGTGTGAAAGAAAACAAAACGTACGCCATCATAATTTGCTAAGTGACAGCGCATCCTGCACTTACGGTATTCCACAGGGTAGTACACTGGGCCCTACAATGTTCTTGATCTATATTAACGACCTGTGTGACACAGTAGTAAACGGTGCAACAATTCAAATGTTTGCTGACGATACTGTACTACTATTTCGGGAACGCTCTTGGAACTCAGTATACAGGTCAGCTGAGGAAGGCTTAAAAACCGTTACTACGTGGCTGGAAGACAACTTACTATCACTTAATACTTCTAAAACAAAGTACTTAAGCTTTAGTATCACAAATGCTAGTAAGTCAAGTATAAATTCAAAACTAATCTTACATAAATTTCCTTGTAATAGGATTCCATCCACCTCACCTGACTGCAACTGTCCACACCTATTGCGTAGTGACAGTGTAAAATATTTAGGCGTGATTATTGATGACAAGTTAAATTGGTTGGCACACATTACTGCGGTTAGTAACAGAATAAGGAAGCTCATATATGTATTCAAAAATTTAAGAGATGTTTTAGATAATGATGGCATAATGAAGGTATATAAAGCCCTCGCAGAATGTGTTATTACTTACTGCATTAGTTCATGGGGTGGGGCAGCTAAAACACACCTCATTGAACTCGAACGTGCGCAGCGTGCATTATTAAAAGTCATTAAACGCCTACCTTTTAGACACCCGACTGATGACTTATACAGAAAATGTAGCGTACTTACCGTACGAAAATTATACATTTTCCATTCTATTCGTAAATTTCACAAAACTACTGCTTCTCAACTCCAAAGAAGTGATAAGAGGACCGTCCGTTATCCCTTGCCTCCTTACAAGAGCAAATTCGCGAGAAGACACTTTAACTACTCTGCTACATTACTGTATAACAAATTAAATTCCGTTTTTAAAACAACACATCTAAGTAATCATAACATTAAGCCAATTTTATTAAAGTGGCTAAGTAATTTTAACTATAACGCAACTGAAAATCTTATTGTTTCCTCAAAATAATACTTAATAATAATATGACGCTTGTATACGCACAATTACACACGCACACACACACACACACACACATACACACACACGTGCACACACACACACACACACACACACACACACACACACACACACACACACACTTTTTATTTTTTATATAATTATTTTTTCCCCTTTTTACTTTGTTAGTTTTTATGTCACTGTTTCTTTTTTTTTTATTTTAATTTTTATTCTTTTTAAATTTTATATAAGATTTATATTGTTTGCTGGTTTGCCACATTACAAAAATGTGTCTCTGAAAACGGGGAAGACGCTGTAGCCTGTAACACAGTTTTCAACTACCACGGGCTACAGAGTTTCAATATGATTTATGTATGTATAAGTTATGTGAGAAACAATAAATATTATTATTATGGGGTATTTGTATAGTTTTCTCATCTGGTTGGGCTGTATAAATATATAATTGTAAATGAAAATGATAAACTTACATAAATATCAATAAAATAAAATAAATACATAAAAATTACATAAATATATAAAAACCCAACCAGATGGAAGCCCTCGGCAGGGGAGACCAAACGGCCGAGGGTTAGGGAGAAAGGGAAAGAAATCGGCGGACGATGCGGGCGGTATCGAGGAGCACCGCCTTCTGCATTTGAGCTTGGAGCGATCCGTCACGGAGTCCCAGTCGCCTCAGATGACCCGAGAGGCTGACTGGGATTAACCCGTTCGCAGAGACGACCACAGGAATAATTTCGGCCGGCAGACCACCCCACATGTCGGTTACCTCGTGAGCCAGGTCCAGATATTTTGTCAACTTATCTGTTTCGGCTTTCACGAGGTTCTCGTCATAAGGAATGGTAATGTCGACCAGAAATATCCTTGACTGTGCCCGGTCCATCAGCACAATATCAGGCTTATTCGCAAGAATAGTCCTGTCCGTGATGATGGCCCGGTCCCAGTAGAGCCTGGCGCGGTCATTTTCGAGCACGGCTTCCGGCAAGTAATTATAATATGGCAGTTTCCGATCCACGAGACCGTATTTCAGTGCGAGCTCCTGGTGTAGAATCCTGGCTACTAGGTTGTGTCTGTGCAAATACTCAGAGTTAGAAAGCGCCGAACAACCGGAGATGACATGCCTAAGTGACTCACCGGGATGGCGACAAGCTCGACAGATGTCGACGGCGCCATCCTTTAGGATGTATCTCCGATAATTGTTGGTCTTAATAACCTGATCCTGTATCGCACAGACAAAACCCTCGGTTTCCCCAAAGAGGTCACCGAAACGTAGCCAGTGGAGGGAGGCGACTGTGTCTACGCAAGGCTCATGTAGAGCCTTGTAGAACCTCCCGTGGAGCTCCTTCTCCTTCCATACGGTCTCCCGGTCGGAAATGCTCTGTACTGCCGGGTCTTGCCATTGCTCGTTGGCTAAGGATAGAGGGGTAAGTCCTTTATCACAAGAAATAACGTCCCTATAGAATGGATCATCCGCTCTCGTCAGAAAGTAATTACGGAGGCTGCACACTTCGCGATTATGCATGGTAAGCGCGCTTAAAAAGCCGCGCCCACCATGCTTCCGCGGCAAGTACAGCCTCATTACTGACGATCTCGGATGATGCATCCTGTGGGACGTCATTATAGTGCGGACTTTTCTGTCCAGAGCGTTCAGTTCGGTCTGAGTCCACCTGAGCATGCCAAAGGTATACATGAGAACAGGCATGATCCAACCGTTATATGCATGTGTCTTATTAACGCCCGACAAAAGACTGTTGAGCACTTTTGTCAAGCGTGCATAAAACACACCGCAAACTGACCGTTTCATGTCCGCCTCATCGATACCTATGTTCTGTGACATACCCAGGTATCGGTATGTTTCAGCCTCGGATAGGGTCTTTATGTTGATGGGCATAGATAAGTCTATGCCCTCAGAGTTAGCAACCCTACCCCTTTCGACATGGAGGATCGCACACTTATCCGTCCCCAGCTCCATTCTAATAGAATTGCTAAAATCACAAGTGATGTTTAGCAATTCCATAAGATGAGAGCGACTGGAGGCGAATAACTTGAGATCATCCATATAGAAAAGGTGGGTCACTTTTGTACCTCCTCTCCGAAGCTGAAATCCCCTCCCGGAACCCTCCAGTAAGGTACTAAGAGGGTTCAGAGAGAGGCAGAACCAGATTGGACTCAGACAATCGCCCTGGAAGATACCCCTTCTTATCCTTATGTGGTTCTCCGCAGCCGTCATCCGCTCGCCTAGATGACAGAGGATCGTACTCCACTGCCCCATACACTGCCCGAGGAAGTCTCGAACTGTACAGTCAACCTTGTACAGCTCGAGGACCCTCTTCAGCCATGTATGAGGCACCGAGTCGAATGCCTTTTTGTAGTCTATCCAGGCGGCGGAGAGGTTCCGACGGTTGCGTGTAACCACCTTGCCAATGACCGCGTCAATGAGGAGTGGTTCCTTGGTTCCACGACCGCCGCCCCGACATCCATTTTGAGCGCGCGACATCACCTGATTTGAGTTCAGGTGACGAGTGATTCTCGCGCTCAAAATGGATGTCAGTGTCTTGTATATGGTAGGTAGACACGTTATGGGGCGGTATTTGCTCGGGTCTGTGGAATCTCGGTCTTTAGGAACCAGATGAGTGATCCCAGTAGTGAAGAGGCTCGGGAGCGACTTTTGGTCGAGAGCCTCTTGAAACTGTCGGGCGAGAACAGCGTGACACACCACGAACCCCTTCAGCCAGTAGTGATGCAGTCCGTCGAGTCCCGGACTTTTCCAGTTCGGGGCCCTACGGACCGCCTCAGCTACGTCATCCGGCGTAATGATGACGGGGTCCATGGGCGTAACATTCGCACACTGACTCGCCACAACTTCCGTCGAAGGGCCCTCACTGTGGTTTACGGGCTCTGACCACAGGCCGCGCCAGAATGCGATAGTGTCGGCCTGATTCGGTGCTGGGCCCGTTCCACGTACCATTGGTCGCTCCAATGATTCATAGAGCCTCTTCTGATCACTCTGGAAGAGACGATTCTGGTTGAACCGTGTTGACCTCTCGGTATATCGCCGAATCCGCTTCCCCCAAGCAGCGATTCTCTGCTTCAGGTCGTCTATGCGCTCCGTCAGTTTTTGCGTTATATCCGGCTGGGACAAACTGATGTTTGTCCCAGCAAACGGCATCCTGACGGTGCGCACAATTCTCGGCCTATTATTGCCCGACCTGAAGCTTATCAGCCTGCCGATGAGGGCCCTTGCCTTTGCGATACGGTCCTCAATTCTTCTTCTCTAGGCTGGGATGGCGCTACTTTGTCTAGTAGCGCGTCCAGCCTTGGGAAGTTTGGCGCCAATAATACGGCAAACTGCCAGTGCGGCGCCAAAAAGAATTGAGTCCGTCTCGCAAAGGTCCCGGCTGGCTTCCAAATAGGTCACCAGCATTGGGTTGAGAGCCCTCACGACAGCCCGATTCCGCTTGCTTAGGGGTATACGGGGAAGTCGCGGTCGATTCTCGAGAGGCGTACTGCGCGTTTCCCTAATCGCCTCTTCCACTATGCTCCTCATTTGCTCTAGTTCTGGGGCGACTATTCCATCGTCGCCTGAGTCAACTACAAGGAGATCAACGGCGGCATCTACATGTGCGGGTTGCTCTGCAACTCGTAGAGCCGCATCTCCTGTCGTAGCATTTTCATTCGACAAAGGAATAGCCTCACGTCGTAGCCGTTCGAGTTCGGCGTCATCAAATATTTTTGAGCGCATGATGTACCGAACTCGGTCTGCCAGATTTTGCTCGGTAACGGTAATAGATGGCTCCAGCTCAGCAAATAGTCGGTGCATCCTAGCCCGATACCCAAAACCTCCAATTTCTCTCCCTTTCGCCCCAAAATACGCCCGCAATGCATTTTTATTCATTTGCATTGACCAACGCATGCGGCGTACTCCACCAGTGGCGGGTGCTGATTGCTGGGCCAACGAAGACCCTGCCAACACCAAGCCAGCTGGTGGGGATGATGGATGCGAGGGGCTGCTGGGTGATCGTGCAGCACCTCGCGGTCGGCTGGCGGTTCGCATGCTGCCGCGTCCAGCGCCAGCTCCAGACGCGCCCTGGCGACCTCCAGGCAGCGGCCCTTTGCGCGTATTTCTTAGTTCCATCATCCATTACTTGGGCGTCAGTTAACGGGAGACGCCCAGACCCGGCACCGTTTCATGGTGAGGCCATGTGCACAATCGGGCCTTTGCACCTCCAATTTTGCCGAGGCACGGCGCTAACACCTCTTGGCAAGGTGCTGACTGACTGCGCTGACGTAGCAGTTTTGTCACATAACCGTTACGTCAGCGGGCGATGGGGTCGTCACTTCCCTACGCCTTATTATTATTATTATTATTATTATTATAATAATAAATAGGCGTAGGGAAGTGACGACCCCATCGCCCGCTGACGTAACAGTTAAGTGACAAAACTGCTATGTCAGCGCAGTCAGTCAGCGCCGTGCCTCGACAGTATTGAGGGTGCATAGGCCCGTTTGTGCTTACGGCCACACTATTAAAGGGCGCCGGGTCTGGGCGTCTCCCGTTAATTGACGCCCAATTTAATGGATGATGGAAAATAATAGAGCGCGCATAGGGCCGCTGCCTGGGGGTCGCCGGGGCGCGTCTGGAACTGGCGCTGGACGTGACAGCATGCGAGCTGCCAGCCGAGCGCGAGGTGCTGCACGACCACCTAGCAGCCCCTCGCGTCCATCATCCCCACCAGATGGCTTGGTATCGGCGGGGTCCTCTCGGACTCGGCAAGCGGCACCCGCCGCTGGTGGAGTACGCCGCATGCGTTGGACAAAAAATATGAACATAAACGCATTGCGGGCGTACTATAAGGCGAAAGGGGAAGAAACTAGAGGGATAGCGTATCGGGCTCGGATGCATCGCTTTTTTGCTGAGCTTGAGCCGTCAGTTCCCGTCACGGAGCAAAACCTGGCAGACCGAGTTCGGTACATCATACGCTCGAATATATTTGATGATGCCGAACTTGAACGACTACGACGTGAGGCTATTCCCTCATCGAATGAACCGGCTATAGCTGGGGATGCGGCTCTTCAGACCACAGACCAGCAGCCACATATAGAGGGCGCCATGGATCTCCCTGCTCTGGTTGATTCAGGCGATGATGGAATGGTCAACCAAGAACTAGAGCAGATGAGGAGTAAATTGGAGGAGGCGATTGTGGAAACGCGCAGTACGCCTCTCGAAAATCGACCGCGACTCCCGCGCATACCCCTAAGCAAGCGGAATCGGGCTGTCGTGAGGGCTCTCAACCCAATGCTGGTGACCTATTTGGAAGCCAGCCGGGACCTTTGCGCGACGGACTCAATTCTTTTTGGCGGCGCACTGGCAGTTTGCCGTATTGCTGGCGCCAAACTTCCCACGGCTGGACGCGCTACTAGACAAAGTAGCGCCACCCCAGCCTGAAGAAGAAGGATTGAGGACCGTATCGTAAAGGCAAGGGCCCTCATCGGCAAGCTGATAAGCTTCAGGTCGGGCAATAATAGGCCGCGAATTGTGCGCACCGTCAGAATGGCGTTTGCTGGGACAAATATCAGTTTGTCCCAGCCGGATATAACGCAAAAACTGACGGAGCGCATAGACGACCTGAAGCATAAAATCGCTGCTTGGGGGAAGCGGATTCGGCGATATACCGAGAGGTCGACACGGTTCAACCAGAATCGTCTCTTCCAGAGTGATCAGAAGAGGCTATAAAAATCATTGGAGCGACCAATGGTACGTGGAACGGGCCAAGCACCGAATCAGGCCAACACTGTCGCATTCTGGCGCGGCCTGTGGTCAGAGCCCGTAAACCACAGCGAGGGCCCTTGGACGGAAGTTGTGGTGAGTCAGTGTGCGAATCTTACGCCCATGGACCCCGTCATTATAACGCCGGACGATGAAGCTGAGGCGATCCGAAGGGCCCCGAACTGGAAAAATCCGGGGCTCGACGGGCTGCATCACTACTGGCTGAAGGGGTTCGTGGTGTGTCACGCTGTGCTCGCCCGACAATTTCAAGAGGCTCTCGACCAAAAGTCGCTCCCGAGCCTCTTCACTACTGGGATCACTCATTTGGTTCCTAAAGACCGAGATACCATAGACCCGAGCAAATACCGCCCCATCACGTGTCTACCCACGATATATAAGACACTAACATCCATTTTGAGCGCGAGAATCACTCGTCACCTGAACTCAAATCAGGTGATGACGCGCGCTGAAAATGGATGTCGGGGCGGTGGTCGTGGAACCAAGGAACCACTCCTCATTGACGCGGTCATTGGCAAAGTGGTTAAACGCAACCGTCGGAACCTATCCGCCGCCTGGATAGACTACAAAAAGGCATTCGACTCGGTGCCTCATACATGGCTGAAGAGGGTCCTCCAGCTGTACAAAGTTGACTGTACAGTTAGAGACTTCCTCAGGCAGTGTATGGGGCAGTGGAGTACGATCCTTTGTCATCTAGGCGAGCGGATGACGGCTGCGGAGAACCACATAAGGATAAGAAGGGGTATCTTCCAGGGCGATTGTCTGAGTCCAATCTGGTTCTGCCTCTCTCTGAACCCTCTCAGTACCTTACTGGAGGGCTCCGGGAGGGGATTTCAGCTTCGGAGGGGAGGTACAAAAGTGACCCACCTTTTCTATATGGATGATCTCAAGTTATTCGCCTCCAGTCGCTCTCATCTTGTGGAATTGCTAAACATCACTTGTGATTTTAGCAATACTATTGGAATGGGGCTGGGGACGGATAAGTGTGCGGTCCTCCATGTTGAAAGGGGAAGGGTTGCTAACTCTGAGGGCATAGATTTATCTATGCCCATCAACATAAGGACCCTTTCCGAGGCTGAAACATACCGATACCTGGGTATGTCACAGAACATCGGTGTTGATGAGGCGGGTATGAAACAGTCAGTTTGCGATGTGTTTTATGCACGCTTGACCAAAGTGCTTAACAGCCTTTTGTCCGGTGTGAATAAAACGCACGCATATAACGGTTGGGTCATGCCTGTTCTCATGTATACCTTTGGCATACTTAGGTGGACTCAGACCGAACTAAACGCTCTGGACAGAAAAGTTCGCACTATAATGATGTCCCACAGGATGCATCATCCGAGATCGTCAGTAATGAGGCTGTACTTGCCGCGGAAGCATGGTGGGCGCGGCTTTTTAAGCGCGCTTACCATGCATAATCACGAAGTGTGCAGCCTCCGTAATTACTTTCTGAGTAGAGCGGATGATCCATACTATAGGGACGTTATTTCTTGTGATAAAGGACTAACCCCTCTATCCTTAGCCAACGAGCAATGGCAAGACCCAGCAGTACAGTGCATTTCCGACCGGGAGGCCGTATGGAAGGAGAAGGAGCTCCACGGGAGGTTCTACAAGGCTCTACATGAGCCTTTCGTAGACACAGTCGCCTCCCTTCACTGGCTACGTTTCGGTGACCTCTTTTGGGAAACCGAGGGTTTTGTCTGTGCGATACCGGATCAGGTTATTAAGACCAACAATTATCGGAGATACATCCTAAAGGATGGCGCCGTCGACATTTGTCGAGCTTGTCGCCATCCCGGTGAATCACTTAGGCATGTCATCTCTGGTTGTTCGGCGCTTTCTAACTCTGAGTATTTGCACAGACACAATCTAGTAGCCAGGATTCTACACCAGGAGCTCGCTCTGAAAAACGGCCTCGTGGATCGGAAACTGCCGTATTATAAGTACTTGCCGGAAGCCGTGCTCGAAAATGACCGCGCCAGGCTCTACTGGGACCGGGCTATCATTACAGACAGGACTATTCTTGCGAATAAGCCTGATATTGTGCTGATGGACCGGGCACAGTCAAGGATCTTTTTGGTCGACATTACCATTCCTTATGACGAGAACCTCGTGAAAGCCGAAACAGATAAGGTGACAAAATATCTGGACCTGGCTCACGAGGTTACTGGCATGTGGGGTGGTCTGCCAACCGAAATTATTCCTGTGGTCGTTTCTGCGAACGGGTTAATCCCAGTCAGCCTCCCGGGTCATCTGAGGCGACTGGGACTCCGTGACGGACCGCTCCAGGCTCAAATGCAGAAGGCGGTGCTCCTCGATACCGCCCGCATCGTCCGTCGGTTTCTTTCCCTTTCCCCCTAACCCTCGGCCGTCTGGTCTCCCCTGCCGAGGGCTTCCATCTGGTTGGGTTTTTATGTATTTATGTATTTTTTATGTATTTATTTTATTTTATTCATATTTATGTATGTTTACCATTTTCATTTACAATTATATATTTATACTGCCCAACCAGATGAGAAAACTTTATAGATACCCCAATAATAATAATAAATAGGCGTAGGGAAGTGACGACCCCATCGCCCGCTGACGTAATGGTTATGTGACAAAACTGCTACGTCAGCGCAGTCAGTCAGCATCTTGCAAAGAGGTGAGCGCCGTGCCTCGGCAGAATTGAGGGTGCTAATTTGGGCCCGCTTGTGCTTTCGGCCAAATCATGAAACGGTGCCGGGCCTGGGCGTCTCCCGTTAATTGACGCCCAATTTATGGATGATGGAAGGAAATAGACTGCGTTTAGGGCCGCTGCCTGGGGGTCGCCGGGGCGCGTCTGGAGCTGGCGCTGGACGCGACAGCATGCGGGCCGCCAGCCGAGTGCGAGGTGCTGCACGACCACCTAGCAGCCCCTCGCATCCATCATCCCCACCAGCTGGCTTGGTGTTGGCAGGGTCTTCGCGGGCCCAGCAATCAGCACCCGCCACTGGTGGAGTACGCCGCATGCGTTGGTCAATGCAGATGAATAGCAACGCATTGCGGGCGTATTTTAGGGCGAAAAGGGGAGAAATTGGAGGTTTTGCTTATCGGGCTAGGATGCATCGACTTTTTGCTGAGCTGGAGCTATCTATAACCGTCACCGAGCAAAACCTGGCAGACCGAGTTCGGTATATCTTGCGCTCAAACATATTCGATAGCACCGAACTCGAACGGCTACGACGTGAGGCTGTACCCTCATCGGATGACAATGCTACGGCTGAGGATGCGGCGCCACAAAATGCAGAGCAACCAGCACACGTGGATGCCACCGTGAATCTTTCAGTTATGGTTGGTTCAGACGATGATGGAACAGTCGCCCAGGAACTAGAACTAGAGCAAACGGAACGGAAGCGGATTCGGCGATATACCGAGAGGTCGACACGGTTCAACCAGAATCCTCTCTTCCAGAGTGATCAGAAGAGACTCTATGAATCACTGGAGCGACCAATGGTACGTGGAACGGGCCCAGCACCGAATCAGGCCGACACTATCGCATTCTGGCGCGGCCTGTGGTCAGAGCCCGTAAACCACAGCGAGGGCCCTTGGACGGAAGTCGTGGCGAGTCAGTGTGCGAATGTTACGCCCATGGACCCCGTCCTCATAACGCCGAATGACATCCACTTTTCTATATGGATGATCTCAAGTTATTCGCCTCCAGTCGCTCTCATCTTATTGAATTTCTAAACATCACTTGTGATTTTAACAATTCTATTAGAATGGAGCTGGGAACGGATAAGTGTGCGGTCCTCCATGTCGAAAGGGGTAGGGTTGCTAACTCTCAGGGCATAGACTTATCTATGCCCATCAACATAAAAACCCTATCCGAGGCTGAAACATACCGATACCTGGGTATGTCACAGAACATAGGTATCGACGAGGGGGACATTTTTTTTATTTTTTTTTTTTTTTTATTTACCAACATTTACAAAAACATAACATTATTTTAAAACTTCGCCAAACTGTAAAGACAGTTTGTTGGCGAATAATTGCACTCTTGCATCCTATATCATCCTATATGCATAATATAGCAAATAAATCCTAAGTATAAACACTATTATTTTTGTATTCTAGTAATTCTAATATTACAACTTTTACAAATTGTCGTATAAATACGCTATCATGTATTTTCTATTTTCTCTAAAAAATACTTCATAAGCTTTTTTTTATTTGTATTTTTACACTCAGGTCTACCTTGCCTTATCCAGTCTATTTCATTTAAAAGCTTTGGTATTAAGTATTTTGTACATCTTTTACCATAGTAGTTTTTAACACTAGGCTCAACTCAACTTTCCTGGTTCTATATTTATTATCCACTTTTTCTTTATAATGATTTTTATTAATGTTTTCCAAAACTAACAGCATGTTAACTTTGTGTTCTACCGGTAAAATTTTACAAATATAGAATAACAATTTTTCTTACAATTTTCTTTAACTTTTTCATTTACAAGATATTTTAGAAATCTAGTCTGTAAATTTTTAATGTTCTTTATATAAGAAGCAAAAGTGCGACCATAAACACCAAGTCCATAACCTATGAGGCAATCCACCAAAGCATAGTATAGAAGGTACATAGATTTTTTTGTTCAAAATGTAATTTAAAAACTAGAATTTACCTAATATCACTGACAGCCTTGTACATACATCAGATATTTGAGGTTTCCAATTAAAGTTTTGATCAATTACCAGTCCTAAATACTTAATCTTATCAACAAATTCAATTTCTTTACAATTACAATTCATTTTATTATTATGTAAGCACTCAAAACAGTGGCCCACAACAGCCATCTCATTTAATGTTATCTTTTTCGCTGCAGCATTATATGGAGAGTGTACATGCATGCATTATGTTTTATTAAAATTAAGGATTATGCCATTATCGTGGGCCCACTTTGTTATATTCTCAAAGTCACTCTGTATATTATTTTGCAATTCTTTTGTTTCTTTAGAGGCAAATAGCAAGCACATGTCATCTGCATACATATACACTTGACAATTTTTTATTACATTAGATACACTATTTACATGCATAATATAACCGACAGGACCGTAAACAGAACCAGTCGGTACACCCAAGCTAATACGGGCCTCCTCTCCCACAACACCATCAACTACAGTACGGAGCGTCCTATTAGATAGATAGCTACGAAAAAAGTTATTTGTAGGGCCCCTGATTCCACACTCCTCCATCGCTTGCAATAATATATTATGGTCCAAAGTGTCAAAGGTTTTTTTATAATCAATAAACAAAACCATAACCTGTTTTCCATCATTTAAATATTCATTAATTGTATCTGAAAATAGTGTAAGTGCAGAATTTGTGCTACGATTTTTTCGAAATCCATGTTGTGCCTCTGATAATATACTATGCTGTTCCAAAAAGTCGATTATTTGGCCAACAACCACCTTTTCAACAATCTTATTGACCGATGATAAGATGGCTATTGGCCGGTAATTACTGAAGTCTAAATGACTTCCGTGTTTAAATATGGGACGAACAATTGCTCTCTTTAATAAGTCAGGATAAACACCTTTTGACAAGCACATATTAACAAAATGGGCTAGTATTGGACTTATTATTTTCTTTACTAACTTTAAATCTTTCACCCTAATCCCATCCAAACCTGGTGCTTTTTTATGGTGCAATTTATCAATTACTTTTTCTATGTCACATGATTTCACTTTCTTAAACCTAAAAGACACTTCGCTCTGTGTAACGTACATGTTTCTATCTAAAAATTTTAAATTACAAGTATGTTTGATGTCTAATATTTCATTAGTAAATGTTTTAGAAAATTTTGTGCAAATGTTATATAAACTATAATTTCTACCCAAGTACTTCTTAATTACTAAATCCACATCTGCCTTATTTCTCCCTAACCATGTATTAATATTTGACCTTATTTTTCTGCTATCACCATTACAATCCTTTATTTGTTTTTTTCTATACTTGTTTCTGGCATCATTTATAATTTTATTTACTCTATTTCTAAATCTCGTGTATTCTAAACGCTTGTTCATATTTTTTGGTGACGCTTTCCACGCTCTAAATAAAGAATCCCTTTTTAATATTAAATTATTCAACTTACCGTCTACCCATGGCTGCGTTAATCGTTTATTACTTACTGCAATATTGACCTTACTTTCATTATAAATATTTTCAAACAGTAAACGTAACTTCTCATACAATAACATTGGGCAAGATAAATCTAAAAGCTGGGACCAATCATATTCTTCCAACTTTACCCTACACAATTTATCACTAATCACTTGTTTACAATTATTTACCGTTTTTACAACATTCACTTCGCTTTGCAATCCCGAGACGCCTAACGTAATGCCAACAATATGATGATCGGATACATGACAGTCGATTACGTAGGCAACAGATGTAGTGTCAGCCGGTCTCGCTCGCACCCACAGATGGTCAATGCATGACCGCTCGTGTCGTCCGTTGACTACCGCTTCTCGTGTTATCTCCGAGCTAGGCACTGCACAGTGTAGGCCGTGTTCACACAAAGTTAGTTTATAATTTGAAATAATTTGATTACACTTGTTGTTATAAATATCAATGTTCATGTCTCCTATGAGAATAATATCTTCTTGAGGCGATGTTCTTTCCTTTATTAGTGTATTTAGGCACTCAATAAAACCATATTTATTTTTCGCAGGTGGTCTATAGATGCAGAAAATATGAAAAGTCCTTTTTCTGATCGTCAAGTTTCCATGAATTAATTCTGCCACTGGAGTGTTGATTGTTTGTGAAAAAAAGTCCAGATGTTCCTTTATATAAATAAGTAGACCTCCTCCTCTTAAATTTTCCCTCGTATTAGCATGAAGTATATATCCATTAATATTATAAAAACCTAGTTCTTCTATCTTAATATTTATCTCACTTAATACTATCATATGTACTTTATATTTGATATGCTCCAACAAAACCAGCAATTCATTGAATTTTTTTCTTAAAGAACGTATATTTAGATTCAATATATGTATCCCATTTGCAGGTTGAGATTCACTCCATTGTGTCAGGTCCTTATACCTTATAAAGTCGATTTCGGTAGGTAATTGTTGTATAGGTGCGAATTTTTAGTATAGAAGATAACGAGGCGTGTACGCACGGCCTTAGCACAGGCCTTGGCAATTTTATTCACTACTCGGTAACATTTTGGTTATGTCACTTTCAGAACTTATTTTAAATATTTTCTCATTGTCGTTTTTTTTAACTAGTATGTTCATATTCTGAATCCATATATATTTGAAATAAGATTTTAGTTGATTTTTTGCTTCCCAAAACAATTGACGCTTATACGTTGGTAAATCTTCATTTATATATATCCATTGATCACGGGCCTTCTTTGTGCGTTGAAACAGTCAGTTAGCGGTGTGTTTTATGCACGCTTGACAAAAGTGCTTAACAGTCTTTTGTTGGGCGTTAATAAGACACATGCATATAACGGTTGGATCATGCCTGTTCTCATGTTTACATTTGGCATACTCAGGTGGACTCAAACCGAACTAAACGCTCTGGATAGAAAAGTCCGCACTATTATGACGTTCAACAGGATGTATCATCCGAGGTCGTCAGTAATGAGGCTGTACTTGCCGCGGTAGCATGGTGGACGCGGTTTTTCAAGCGCGCTTACCATGCATAATTGCGAAGTGTGCAGCCTCCGTAATTACTTTCTGACGAGAGCGGGTGATCGATTCTATAGGGACGTTATTTCTTGTGATAAAGGACTTATCCTCTATCCTTATTGTTTAGTCCTAATCTTAAGCACATTAAAACTTGTATTCAAAACTGGTTTGACGGCTTGAGCCGGCCGGCGCTCGTTATGCACGCGGGGCCACGCCCGGGCAGTTTAGAAGAATCAGTCACTCGACGCGTGGGCGAAGTAAGCAGTGTCTTGAACGCCGCGGCTTTGTCTACTAGTATTGTTTGCGACCGCTCAGTAGGTTGCGCGCGGCCGGTGTATAGATTTTGACGGTCAAAAATTTGAGTAAATTGTGCGTGCCTAATTGACTAACGAAGATTTGGGTCTCGTGCAGATCGCTTCGAATTGATTTGTCTAATTTGTACGTTAGGTGACAAGAGGCCTAATTTGAGTTTTGAGTGATTAAATTAACTGATTGCCAATAATTGTTGCGCGACGGACGGTATTTTAAAAGTCTAGAAAAGTTTTGTTGCGCGGTGGCCGGGCGCGTGGCTCCTATGGAGTTGTCTTAATTGTACATTTCGTGATATCGAGGCTTGTCTTAAATTATGGAAAAGATTTTGTCGCGCGTCGGCTGGTTAATTGCTTTTGGAAGTTAATATTTAATTGTAACGTCACGTTAAGTGCCCCTTTGTGTTGCCTATTTTCGTGCATTTTACTTGTCAACGAGGCTGATTTTTGAGTTTTGATTGCTTGTGTGGTATTTTAATATCGTACAAAAGAATTTTTGCTTTGTCGTGTGGAACACTAGCTTTGTGACTCTAGAGGAGACCGCGTGTGCTCGATTATAATTTGTTGCTAAGTGAACATGGAACAATGAACTTTGACCGACTGTTCTTTACTTCTGTCGTGTGTCACTTGTTTTAATTTCGCTGAACGTTGATTTGGTTGACTTTGAAGTTAATTAAATGTACAATAAAGTTGATAAACTAATATAGTGAAAATAATAGCAGAAGTTTTCAATTGGTGATCGACCACTTGAGGGATAGCACATTTGGAAAAAAGCAGCGCCTGTGGATCTGCGGTCCGACTACTTCGGGGATGTCAGGTTACATTTAAAACACTACTACACACTACTTACATACACCTCACTTATCACCTGACTGGTACCCTGTGGTCAACCCTACCTCCGGAACTCGGTAAGTTGTGCTTGCTTATTTACCATTAATTTAGAATTATCCATAGGCCATTGGGCCCGAACCCTCGGCTGCTCATCGGGGAGGCTACTATGGGCCCTAGCCCATTCGACTTTTGCCGGGGCAGCTGGAGGCCGTAACACTTATCCAACTAGCAATGGCAAGACTCGGCAGTACAGAGCTAAGAGACTGTATGGAAGGAGAAGGAGATTTACGGGAGGGTCTACAAGGCTCGCTCCAAGCTCAAATGCAGAAAGCGGTGGTCCTCAATACCGCCCGCATCGTCCGCCGGTTTCTTTCCCTTTCCCCCTAACCCTCGGCCGTTTGTTCTCCCCTGCCGAGGGCTTCCATCTGGTTGGGTTTTTTATATTTATGTAATTTTTATGTATTTATTTTATTTTATTGATATTTATATAAGTTTATCATTTTCATTTTCAATTATATATTTATACGGCCCAACCAAATGAGAAAACTATACATATACAAATACCCCATAATAAAAATAATTTATTGCTTTAAAATACGTAGTAAGTTGTTACAATATTGTTGGGTACTCTCTTTTAAGTAAATAGATACATGTAGAAGAGGGACCCGCTCTTCCTTAGTACAATTATATTACTACATTAAATTATAATTAAATATTTTTAAAAAAAACTACACAATTTAAAACTTGCAGTAAGGTATAATTAATAATATTTGCGTGATTATGTGCAAGAATGTGTGTGTGTGTGTGTGTGTGTGTGTGTGTGTGTGTGTGTGTGTGTGTGTGTGTGTGTGTGAGTGTGTGTGAGTGTGTGTGTTATTTTATTATATAAGTAAATTAAAAGTCTTGTATACTTCTTGTCTTGATGGATATTTTCTACGTCTAGTCGTTGGTGACGGTTGGTATTTTAGGGAATTTAAAACGGTTGCTAAAATGTAAGTTTTCTTACCGAAAGTAAATTACTCAATTCATGTAGTTCAGCTGTAGAATCTATAGGGCTTTGAGAACATAACTTTAACAAAGCACCGTTGAGATCTTTCAAGCTCAAGGAACCTGGGTTTTGCTGCACCACCCCATATAGGAATACAATAGCCTACGGTTGACTGAACCAGAGCTATGTATATTTTATTAAGTAAGGACTTCGTGGAGACATGTCCTAGTGACTTAAATATCCAAATAAGTTTCCTCATCCTCCTTAACTTATATACTTATACATACAATATTAACATGATATTTGACTATTCTGACTATTCTATGGGGAAGACAACGTTTACTTTTTCATAAAAGTAGATAATTAAATATTCTGATTCAAAGAGACACGCCATATTACAAGACTTGCTGGTTTTTTAGTGCAAAAATTGAAACAAAAAAATAATAAGATTGAAACTAATAAATAATTATTCATCAAATAACAGAAACACATTAATAATAAATAATATTCGAACATAAAAAAATGTAAAACAAATATAAATATTGCTATCATCGTAAGTTCGAGACAGTTATTACGTATTTTGTACTTGTTGTACCAAATAATGCAACTTTAATTTGTTTTTAAAACTACTTTATATTTTTAGGGAACGAACAGGTGGTGGTAAATCATTCCAACAGTGTGTTGCTATAAATTTGAAGCTGCCTCGAAATGCAGAAATACGGTGTCGAGTTGTTACAAGCGAATAAACGGAAGCTCTTGTATTATATTTATTTTGGTCTCGGGCCCATTTCAACTTTTGGGATATAACGGTCTCTGCGTTATAATTGTCGAGAACAATAGAGTAGCCACATGTAATTTTCTCCGGGCGCACATCTTAAGAAGATTGGCGTCATTTAAATAAGGCGTTACATGACTTCAATGCGGGACAGGGAAACAAAACCGAGTACACGCATTTTGCACCCACCGTATAAGCTTCTCTGTTCTTCTCAACAGTCGTGGTCCATACGCTGCATCTGCATAGTTTAATTTGGATAGTATTAATGATTCACACAATCGTATACGCATATCTACACTGAGGTACTGCCGAACTTGGTACAGTAACTTCAAACGATAAAAGCAACTGCACACTCCCTCAAGTACATGATTTTCAAAGCGCAAACTACAATCAAATATTACACCTAAATTTCGTGCTTATGAGACTTGCTGTATAGGTTCATTGTCAATTAGAATTACTGGCTGAAACAGTGATATATTTTGAATATTTTTATTTGTTTTTAGTATTAAAAAATTTGACTTTTGTGGATTTAGCACAAGAGAATTTTGCTTGGATCATAACAAAATACGTTTCAGATCTTCATTCAATGATTTGACAGCAGATTCACAATCTCGCGGATAAAAAGATTTATATATTTGCAAGTCCTAGAATAGACCCCTGTGGGACACCGTGAGGAACTACGTATGGATCAGAAATAAGTGTTGAACCATCATGGTTTGTTATATTAACGTATTGCAATCAATCTGTTAAGTAACTATGAAATCATTTAACTGTGGAAGCATCAAATCCATAAAAAGATAACTTGGACAGTAGAAGAGTACAATGTATGGAATCAAAAGCTCGTGAGAAATCTAAAAGAGTAAGTATTGTGCCCATTCCCTTATCCTGGGCTGTTAGTATGTTGTCGAAAACAGCAATAATCGCTGTTGTGGTGTTATGAAATTTACGAAAACTCTACTGTACCCGCGGTAAGATTTTATGTTGCTCTAAGTATTCAGTTAACTGCGTACTGACCACTTTCTCTAGTACTGTAGCTGATTTTTTCTTTGGGATAGGCTTTACCACAGCCGTTTTCCATTGATTGGGGAAGTTTGATGTAGTAATAGATTTATCCGCAATAGCTGTAATAGCTTTCAATGTATGTGGCAGTGTCATAAGCAACATATCAAGTAATAGAATCAGGCGTTACTTTGCGGAAATTCATTATATAAAAGCTTTTACAAAAATTTACTTCGCAAATATCCGCGTTATAAAATAAAATGATGTGTCTTACCTAGTACGAAGAGAACCTCCCGCCCTCCCTCAATTGCGTGCACTATATAGTGTAGTGGTGTTGGGAGTAGCGGTGCTGGGATTAGTGGTGACGGGAATAGGGGGAGTGGTAATGGGAATAGTGCACGCAATTGAGGCAGGGCGGGAGGTGCTCTTCGTACTAGGTAAGACACATCATTTTATTTTATAACGCAGATATTTGCGAAGTAAATTTTTGTAAAAGCTTTTAACATATCAAGTGTTATCTGATTCACACCTTGGGCGTTAGATTTCAAATTTAAAATAATTTTATCTACTTGCTCCGCATTTGTAGTAGTAAACTGGAAAATACCTGGTCCATATCTGTTAAACTCATAGAAAGTTAGTTGTGAAAGGTCTATATTATCATTACCAGGAATATTCAAAATGTTTATTTATTATATCACGGTCATTACAATGATCTGTTAAATTTATCTCAGCCTGTTCCTTAGTAATAATATTAGATTTTATACCTCTCTATAGAGCTTTAGGGTTACTTAATTTTTTTATTTATAGACGTTTCAAAATATGCTTTCGTTACAAAATGAATAGCATTAGTCACAAGGTTTTTTTTAAATCTTTATAGGAATTATAATATTTGTCTAGTTTAGTTTTCTTATATCGCATGAAATAATTGTTTCGATACCTCTTCATAATTTTAACTGTATCAGTAATCCATGGGTGACATTTTTTTTCAATTGTACTAATTTAATTGGGGCATGAAGGTCAAAAAGCGTTATTATAAATGAATTAAATATTGCTACCATATCATTAACATCGTTGAGATATAAAATACTATCCCAATCAATACTGTTTAAATCTGCATTAAAATGGTCTACCAAGATCTGCTTAAGTGGACGAATGTAAGCCCTACGGGCTATAACCCTATCCTTTTTAATTGTAAATTGTACGGTTATTAATGCATGTTGCCCTAATTGTGGTAAACGTGACACTGTAGTATTACAAACACCAATGTCGGAGCATACCAAGTCACTGAGAGTTTCGCTGTGGCCTATATAATGTGTAGGCTCAGATATAACTTGAGATAGAGGAGTATAATTGAGAAAACTATGAAGAAGTTTAGTTTTAGAGTCATCTGTTTAGATATGCTATATCGCTATATAGATTTTGATAGATGGTCGCTGTGGTATTCACTATGTCGGTGTTTGATTTTTTCCTTGATTGACTATTTGATGTTGGAGTTTGCTTTAAGCACATAATCAAAGGTTTGCTGGCATTTAATTGTCTGTCTTTTTCTACTTCCTGTTGTAATTATATGTTTGCTTATTAACTTTAGTCTGTGTTTTATGTAGTCTTTCCTAATTTCTTTATGTATTTTTTATATAACATGAGTCTTTTATAACCAGCTTTGTTTCTTCTCTCAACACATCTTTTCGCCGTGTATTCATTTTATTTGTTGATTTGTCTAGACAGCTTTTTATGGTGCTCTATTATATTGTAGTAATTATATACACTTTCATTTTCTTGGTAGAGCAAATTACATTTTTTCAGATTCTCTACTTATATGTCTATTTCCTTATGTGATGTTAATAAGCTAGGTGTATCGCAGTATTTTGCCCTGCTAGATTTTAATTTTGCTATTTTTATTGAGCTTCGTACCACACTGTGGTCGCTGGGACAGTTTACGTTATTAATGACTTCTGTATTTGTATATAGTGTCATTTGAGAGATGTCATCAAATAGCGAGAACGATTGTTCTCGCTTTTTGAATTCTTGTCAGAAGATATCCACGTCCATTTTGTTTTCTGAAATAATGTGTTCATATAATCATATAATCAAATAATTCATAGATTAATGATAAGTCATCGCGCGCTCTGACTAAATACCACGCTCCCTGCAAGTAACAGTGCGGTGAGTGCGGCATCTTAATATTGTAGTGTGTATAAGAAAATTTGCATGATGCTAGTCTGCGTGAAAAATTGTATATGCCAGCAGCTTAACTATTTCCCGATTAATGGGAAAATTTATTTTATGCTATGGCTTAGTAGTTAAGTTCATAGTTATAAATGTATTCCAGAAATACTTAAAAATGAATAGTTTATTAATAACGAATGTATTAATATATTTGTGTATATTATGTATAAGTTTTTCTTCTGAATAAATGACATATAAATGATGAGGCCTCCTTTTTATCAGTTTAATTTTTTTATTTACATGTCTAACTAATATTCACAAATTATTAAAAAAAATAGTATATATATGGTGTAATCAAAATAGGGTTTTCTATTCTACACGTCAATATGAAAAACTTTTACTATAGATCCGAAATTTTGTATATAATAACTGACTTTGAGATATTTTTTTATAGGATCAGGGTGACAAACGAGCACTCACTCCACCTGATTGTAAGTGGTTGCTGTGGCCCATAGACATATACATCTATCCTCGGTTAAAAATCAAAATGCAGATACGTTGCAATTCCTGAGGACTAAGATGGAATGCCTCGTTTCCAGTAAAAAGGGTCTCCGGTTCTCTACACTCACCATAGGAAACACAGCAGCGTTAAGCTCCTATTTTACACTGGTATTCTGTGAAAGCGTGGTCCGTCCCCGGTCAAGCTGACCCATTCGTGCTACGTTCAAATTGAAAATTTCTAAGATGATCCAATATAAAAAATATTCACGTTGACGGCCAGAATCATTCCCTAAGTTACTAAGTACTATTTTGTTACACCTTTAGTTAGTATATAAGACTGGGGAAAAAGTTTCTTCGTATATTGTATACAAATTCAAGACGTTTATGTTTTAAAGTTTTATTACATTTAGTTATAATATATATGGGTCCATTATGTTCGATAATTTGTTACCATCTTGTAGGTAGTGAAATAATAAAAAATAAACGTTGCTGTAGAAATATTGGGATTTTGATTAAAAAATGCGACAAGTAGTTCTATTTGATATATTCAATACCAGAGATTTGAAGGAACATGGATTTAGCCATCCCATTTATAATGGAAAAAAAAATTATAAACTTAAATATTAAAACCTCCAGAAAGCTTTCTTTTAAAGAACACAAGCAACAAAAGAAAATAATGACTAAAACCTTTAAACCAGTTTTAAGTACTCAAAAAAAAACTGGATTTTTAGGAATTTTAGTGTGTATTGAAAGTCTCAAACAGATAACTAATCTTGTGATCTGGCGTTATCATGATGAAAGACCACCCCTTTTCTGATTATCAATACCAGACGTTTCTTTTTCTATATCTTGCTTGACTCATTATTTACTGGTAGTAGAGATCCGAATCGATGGTTTTACCCGGCGGTAAAAGCTCATGATAAACTTTCAATACCACCATACACACAGCATCATTTTATTTCGTGTTAATCCAGGTTTCGCTTTAGTCTGTAAACAAAACACATATCACATACAGAATATAATCACATTTCTTGTATGGTCTTCATACAAGAAACGTGATTTTTTTGGGTCTTTTAATATTTTACTTGTTTTATTTTTTATTTTATGTTGTTATAGCAGCAATATAAATACACATTCTATGAAAATTCCAAGTATCTACATATTACGGTTCATAAGATACAGCATCATTAGAGGCAGAACTGCAGGCATTAGTCACGTGTATGAAAGAGGAATGTGAAATTAAAGGTCTCCGTTTGAATGCTAATAAAACTAAGGTTCTGATATTTGAAAGGGACGAAGAGAGAACGAAGTGTGAAATATGGGTAAATCAGGAATGTCTAGAACAGGTAAATGAAATTGTATACTTAGGGAGTGCTTTTAGCCGGGATGGAAGATGTGATTGAGACGTGGACAGGCGTGTTGCTGCCGGGAACAAAGTCAATGGTGCCCTCACTGCGTTAGTCAAAAGGCAAGGCATAGTGAAGAGTGCACGCCTTGCAATACATAACGCAGTGTTGGTACCGACTTTGTTATATGGCAGCGAAACCTGGGTATGCCAGAAGAAGCATAAAAGCAAGTTAAATGCAGTGGAGATGCGATCTCTTCGTAAAATGTGCGGCGTTACCATGGCCGACCGAAAGCGAAACGAAGAGATTCGCAATATGGCAGGTTTGAAAGATGACCTTATCACAAAAATTGATAAGGACGTGCTTCGGTGGTTTGGGCACGTTGAGCGAATGAGTGAAGACCGAATGGTGAAGAAAATATATAGCGCGAAAGTTAATATTAAAAGGTGTCGAGGTAGACCGAGACTAACTTTCGAAGACCATGTGAGCAAATTGCTCGAAGAGGGTAGGATCAAGAGTACTCGGATACCTAGACGTGCATGTATGAAGAAGATAATGAATCTGAAAGAAGCGAAAGAGGTATGTAAGGATCGTGACACTTGGCGATCTGTTCTCTCTAGCTACCCCGTCAGGGATTGTGCGTGAAGATAAGTATAAGATACAGCCCACTGACAGACAGATGTAACGATAGTGGAGACTTGGGTCCCGTTAATACTCCTTGGGTACGGAACCCTAATAAATGGCAGTTATGTCATTTGAGCAATACTTAAGAAATAAACATTAAATAATATAGAATTAGGTTATATTATAATAAGTTTCATATATTATATTATAAAATATAGTAACACTAAATTCACATATAAAAATCTCAGCCTCGGGAACTTTATTTTTGCATTCGCGGCAACACTGAATAGCGTCATTGATATTTTGTGACTTATTTATGGCTCGTGTTATTTTAGGTTAAGATTTCGAAATTGTATGATACTTAATGATAGTATTTGATTCCAGTGTCTTTCTTATTTCTTGTAGTATTATTTTTACACAGTTTCAATACGTAAACAGGTATTTTACTTCGGATTATGATCAAAATTTAATAAAACATTCGGTACGTTCACCTCGCACGTTGCCTGCAACGCGACTGGCTCGGGTACGCCGATTTCGGCGTAGTATTCGCATTTTACGTGACCGCCGGCGGTATCTAGTCAGAGCGCACGCTGACTTATCATTAATCTATGGTGTTAATTATTGTGAGTTTGTTTTGGTACGCGAATTTTATTAATTTTTGGCCTCTTTTATTTTTTTTCCATGACCGAATTGGCCTGCAATAAGTTTCTCTCATTCATCTCATTAGTAAAGCCTATTTTTAAGTTGAAATTGCCCATCGTAATAACAAACTTATTTGTAAGCATCATTATTATAATTTGACATGCATCATTTACTTGTATATAGAAGGTTTTCACTGTTTTTGTTTCTCTAGTTGGAGCACATATTTGAACAAAAGAAAATTTCAAATAATCAAATTTCATGTTGAGCAAGCATACCCTATCTAAAATACCAATAAAACTCTTAATAAAAAATTAATAAAACTCTTTATTTTTGTTTTGAACTTCTTTTTTACTAGCAACTCCAACTCCACGTTGCCCAGTATTCTCTCCTGTGTACCCCAAAATATGTTCAGTGTATTCTGTTATAATTTTTCTCGATCTTCTTATGTCTTCTAACCCGTATTAAAGGTTTATTGGCTCTTTAAATTCTATCATTCTTTTATCTGATAATAATGACCTTGTGTTGTGGTTACATATATGTATTTTTTGCTCTGGAGGGTCGTAGTCGTTGAACATTAGCGCAGGGTAAATAGAGCAAATAATTACATTATGAATTGAAGTGGTTTGACATGCTTGACAAAAGACGCTAATGTAAACTGTTATTTTTAGCCGGAAAAGTACAGACATTCTTATCAAGAAATTGACTTTGAGGATCGAATTTAACATTTGAAGTATGTCGCAACCTGTGAATTGTAGCACGAGGCGAATTATACCGTACAAAATCGTACTAAATATAATTCTCAACACTTTTATTATAGATAGCCACAGAGTCACGTTGCGTCTATTTGTATTATATATGTGAACCCACCCTATGGGTTTTTGTTCTAATTACCGCATAATTACACCCTATTTGTTTTCGAAATTGTTACAGATGAAATATTGAAAACGGTAATTCGCATTGCGCTAGAAACATTAAATTTGAAAACTTAAATGCTTAAAGTATTTTGATGAGACACTCTAACTTTTATAATCGACTAACGATCCCCGGCTTCGCACGGATGGTTTTTGGATCTCAATAACAGTGCCATCTACCGGGTGCCATATATAGGGTCAGTAAAGTTTTAGTAGCGTTTACGGTTACCGTTACAGTCGATCAAAAGTCTACCGCTAAAATAAGCCGACCCCACAGATTGCTGAGAAGGGATATTTCTAATTGTTGCTACGATGTGCAGGCGGGTTAGCAACCGCAGTTTTTTTACTATTTTGAGTTGTACATCTCCTGTATCATTTTTCCTTTGTCACCTCTTACGATACCCTCGAAACGATATGGAATGGTGGATATTCTTATCGCCACTATACAATAATGTACATCGTTAGTAGCGTTAAAAAATTACGAAGTAAATAAACTTAGCTTTGCGTAGGTCTTTATACATTTGACAGCACTGAAATAGGTGGTCAATTTACTTTTTAGGGGACAAAGTAAATTTCCCTTTTTATATTTGTCATCACAGTAAACTATTACTCCTAGCCTTCTAATAACGTCTTGTGAGCTGCAAGCCATCCGTCATCCATCCATCACAGCCTATAAAAGTCCACTGCTCAACATAGTACTCATAGATTGCCTCGTGTGGGGATTTTGCCATAGTTGCCACAATTGAAAAGCGGGTTGGCAACCGCAGTTTTCTATTATTTTGAGTCGCTTTTAGCTAGATGCTGCTGTCTTTCTACTGCTTTATTTTCCCTTCGTTGTCTCTTACGATACTAATATTAACGACAATTAAATGTTGTTGGGGCTGGCCCACATTTTTAATCTAATCTGACCATCGATCGTTAAGATTAAGAACAGTAAATTTTAAAATTATAGTAAAGCGCCCCTACTATAGAAAGAGCTCATTTACCCGAGTTGATGATAAAAGGTGGGGAAAGTAAGAGAAAGAAAACTTATCAAAGGAACAAATGTGGAAAACCAAAGTGGGTATCTTGTTAGTAATGAGGTATATTATCTTTGTCCTTGCAAGCGATCACGCGTCTACTGCGATCTGATGGATTGTGTGCTTGTTTGTCACCATTTTCTATAAAATATATCTGTACCAAATAAAAATACAGCAACTTGTTTTCAATTCAAATAAGTGATTGGATGAACTTAGTTTGGATTTCATAACAAATTCAAAGATTAAAACTTTTCTTCCAACCTTCGAACCAATTCGATCAGAAACTTAAACAACTTTATTAATAACCGGGTTTGCGAATATTCATTTCTATTAAAATCTCTGGTGTCAAAACTTTTTATTTAATTGTAAGACTTGTTTAAACCTTTTTTGACAGGCAGGATCTTATTTTAATGGCATGTTCCGATGTCAATTACAACTTATTATAAATTATTTACTTAATCTGTTTTAATTTTTATGTATTCATAATTTTACAATGCAGCCAGCAACATATTCCAAATCATTCACGGAGTATTCAATATTAGATTATATTTGAGTTTAATAGCGTATCAAACAGTTTCACAGATGCTCAAGTTTTCTTCTATCTCAAATCGAATCTTTGAACATTACACATATTACAACATTAACAGTGCCGATTTCACAAAAAAAATGATCCCTTACGACTTTTACAACGAGTTTGGGGTCATTTACGCTATCAACGCTCACAGGAAAGCCAGGCCGTACATTAATTTTACTAGTATTTTCTAGAAGCCTTAAAGTTCCCCTTTAAATGTTTTTCAGCAAGAAATTCCATTTTTATTTGTTCTTGGTGGTCTTGGCACCACTTTAATGTGGACTTGAATACTCGTCTGCTTTCATACATTTCTCCGTAAACTGAACCCGAATTTGGCTTTCCGCACATCACCCATTCATGTAACTTAGACCTAGCCTGCCTATGAGCCGCGCCGACGTATTTGTTCCAACCCACTATGCGCGAGCCACTTCCCCCGCCCTTTCGTGCTTCACCGACTCGCCACCGCTGCATCACAAACAGCCGTCACAATGTCTGCGTAAAGCGTTTCTAAATTACGCCAGTGGCCACGATTATTACAAGCGCGATCAGGTCAGCTCACACAATCCGAATCAATCAATCTCAGCCTCTTATGACACTCACTGGTATATATAGAGATTTGTTCAACACTTCTTTCACGCCATAATATATCTTTATTTGCATTCATAAATTTAAGGCAATATTTTAGGGGTTAGTAATTTCAAGTTGCATGTATAATAAGCAGGAAGAGGTCCGACCATTGAGTGTCATATATTTCATCAACATTAATCACAGACTGCTTTGCCGACTGAGTAGTAATAATACAGTGATCCGGCCAACTGCAGGTCCTGAACTAATAAAAGTAAAGTTGTAACTTAAAACCACTAAACCGTGAGATTTACAATACTTGCAAGTTTTGAAAATAAATACCTGAAAGTAAATACTTAACAAATATAAACAACTAATGTCTATACGATCGAACAGATAATGCTTCTGTAAGAGAGCTCAAGTTAGTTATTTAATACCTTAACATTTCTCGTCGTATCGTAACCTAGAAAGTAATCCGACTGCACGAACGAACAATATCGTGACAAAAGAAGTTGTTAGTTCAAATTGAGCTATATATTTGGATGTTGTGCACGCGATATTGCTTACTACGAGCACATCTCGTTCAGCAAATACTGTATGCTTTTGAGTTTCTCTCCATAGTCTGTTACCAAATGAAATGAAACCAATTCATTTTATTCCTACGCGGTAAATTCTGATATTATTAGTGAGATTTTTAACAATCTACATACACACGTTTTATAATACATGGTTTAATGCTGAAGAGGTAACAACGAAAGAAAACTATCCATTGCTCACAATTACTCTTTCTCTGAAAGAAGTCTCCCAAGTGAAGACCTACAGAGACTGAAGTCGGTGCTGAGACAAGTTGTATAGAAAAATTAAAACCTCGACTTCTGAATGTAATATTTATTAATTTTTTTAGTCTGTTGGAGTTCTTTGGGTCTTATTAATAGTTTTTTAACCTTTTAAGTGAACTAAAGAATATCACAGTCTTAATGTCATCTAAATAAATACATTAAAAACTTTTCTATTTTGCTGCCTTTTTTATAGCATAAGGTAACAAACATGCACAAAGTCCACCTAATGGTAAGTGGTTGCTGTGGCCCATAGACATCTAAATCTATCCTCGTTTGCGAATCAAAATACAGATGCGTTATCACCCGTGAGGACTGAGATGGAATGGTACTCTTTTCCAGTAAAAAGGGTTCTCTACACTCACCATACGAAACACAACAGCGATAAGCTGCTATTATACGCTAGAATTCTGTGAGAGTGTAATCATTCCCCGGTCGAGCCGACCCATTCGTGCTACAACTATACTACTAATATAGCTACAGCATGGCTCTACCACGGATAAATGGAATAATAGAGAAAATCAGAGGAAGAATGAAATTTTTCTTCAATTTTTTCGCGACCGCTTCTGAAGTATTAACTGTTTAATTAAATCATTACAGCCCTTCACAAGTCCACTGCTGAACATAGGCTTCCCCCAAAAAATGCCACAAAGCACGGTTCTGAGCCACCTGCATCCATCGACTTCCTGCATGTCTTACCAGGTCGTCACTCCATCTCGTGGGGGGACGCCCTACACTACGCCTACCGGTACGAGGCCGCCACTCGAGAACCTTTCTTCCCCATTGGTTGTCGGTTCTTCGAGCTATATGGCCGGCCCACTGCCACTTCAGCTTACTAATCCGTTGGGCTATGTCGGTTACTATGGTTCTACTGCGGATATCCTCATTCCTAAGTTTATCACGCAGAGAAACTCCGAGCATAGCCCTCTCCATAGCTCGCTGAGCGACCTTGAGCTTTCTCATAGGGCCAGCAGTGAAGGACCACGTCTCAGTTCCGTAAGTCATCACTGGCAACACGCACTGGTTGTACAATTTGGTTTTAAGGTTTTGAGGTATGTCTGACGAGAAGATGTGTCGTAGCTTCCCGAACACTGCCCAGCCGAGTTGAATCCGTCGATTGACCTCTCGGTCGAAGTTGGACTTACCTAGTCGGACTATTTGTCCCAGGTAAACATACTCGTCAACAACTTCGAGCTTAGTGTTCCCAACAACTACTGGCATAGGTGTGACATGGACATTAACATGATCTTTGTTTTGTCCATGTTCATCTTAAGACCTATCCGTTGGGAAAGACTATTGAGGTCATTGAGCATAGTGCTTAGGTCCTCCAGCAATTCTACCATAAGGACTATATCGTCGGCAAATCGAAGGTGAGTGATGTACTAGCCATTGATGTTGATACCGTATCCTTTACAGTCCAGAAGCTTGAAAACGTCTTCCAATGCAGCGGTGAAGAGTTTCGGGGATATGACGTCACCCTGTCTTACACCTCTCTGCAATTGGATAGGTTTCGTACTCTGATTCTGTACTCGGATAGCCATCGTAGCCCTACTGTACAAGCACTTCAACACTTCGATATACCGACAGTCAACTTGGCACCGCTGAAGGGACTGCAGCACCGCCCAAATTTCGACGGAATCAAAGGCTTTCTCATAGTCCACATACGCCAGACATAGTGGTAAATTGTACTCTTCGGACTTCTGTACAATTTGCCGAAGGGTATGTATGTGGTCTATGGTGCTAAAGCCCTTTCAGAAACCGGCTTGTTCGGGAGGCTGGAAGTCGTCAAGTCTGCACGCGAGACAATTCGTAATGACTCTCGAAAACAGCACGTAGACGCGGCTCAGAAGGGAAATCGGTCTGTAGTTCTTTAAGAGAGCGTTGTCACCTTTCTTGAAGAACAAGACCACCGCACTTCTGCTCCACGCCTCCGGTGTAATGCCACCATGGAGGACGGAATTAAAGAGCTTGTGAAGGACTTCAAGTACCGGTTTTCTACCCGCTTTCAGAAGCTCCGCTGTAATTCCATCCTCGCCTGGGGCCTTACCGTTTTTAAGGTGCTGGAGAGCCATTCTAATCTCGCTCAGACTGACGTCCAGGATATCTTCGGAATAGTGTCGGATGAGACTCGCTCTTGGATCGTTACTCACACTTGCGTGTGGCTCCAACGATGACGTGTACAACTGCCCATAGAACCTCTCAATCTCACTTAAAATCTCAGGTGTCCCGGAAACAATGTTGCCACATTCTGTCTTCAGCTTTGACAGTTGGCTCTTTCTGGCAGACAGATCTCTGGCAAAGACTTTGGAGCCTTGGTTCCGCTCGATTGCTTCTTCAATACGAGCTGTATTGAAGTTGCGTAAGTCCCGCCGCATGCATTTGGAGATCTGTCTGTTCAGATGCCTGTATGCTGTCCAATCTGTTGAAGAATGTAGCTTCATGGCCCGTCTAACAGCCATGAGATTAAGAGTGTGATCGGAGAGTTTTTGTGTTCTTCTGCGGCGGGTCTTGCAGAACTTAGCTCCGACCGCATGGATAGTTTCCACGAGCTTGTCATTCATATCGTCCACTTCATTGCAGTCTTCTAGGCACTGAAAACGGTTTTGTAACTCGAGCTGAAAGGTTTCGGGACTTTGGAACAAAGCACGAGGGGGACGGAGCGTTGACTTCATTAGACGAGACCTCTCCAACTTAACGTTTAGGTTCAGTGTGCCTCTAACCATTCGGTGATCGCTACCAGTTTTCACCCTCGCGATCACGGAAACATCACTGAACAGTTGTCGTCTGGTCGTCATAATGAAGTCAATCTCATTTTTTGTCGAACCGTCGGGGCTCGACCAGGTCCACTTCCTGTGGGGTCGCTTCTGGAAGAAAGAGTTCATCATAAAGAGTCCCTCTTTCTCCATGAATTCGGCCAGCTGCTGGCCCCTTGGGTTCCGTTGCCCTATTCCAAATTTCCCTACTTTCAGCTCACCGTTCTCTCTTGTGCCTAGTTTTGCATTGAAGTCTCCCATTAACACCGTATATTGGGTTTTGGAGGAATGCATGGCTCTAGAGATATCCTCATACATTTCCTCCACCTCCTCATCGGGGTGTCCCGAGGTTGGTGCGTAAACCTGTATGACCATCAGCGAATACCGTTTGGTGATTCTAAGTATAAGGTACGCAACCCTCGTCGACATACTCCTGATCTTTACAACGTTGTTAACGAGAGACTTGTGGACGATAAATCCGACACCTCCTTGAGACAGATGGTCGCCCTGCTAGTGATAGAGCAAGTTGCCGGATTCGAGGATTACCGTGTCCTCCCCCTCTCTTCGGACTTCGGATAAATTTATAATATGCCAGCGCAACTTGTCTATCTCTTCTTTTAGCTCCACAAACTTCTCGTCAGTCCTCAGGGTGCGTGCGTTGTACGTTGCCAGGTCAAGTCGTCTAAGGTGGCAACCGAACCTCCACCGGAGATTCTTAGCACCCCCTGCCCCGCCGTTACCATGGTCGCCACCGTAGCCAGTAATAGCGGGGCCGCCGGGGACTGGGGGCCGTTTGTTTGTTACTGTTATTCATAGGGGGGTATTTGCCATAGTTGCCACGCTTGGCGAGCGGGTTGGCAACCGCAGTTTTTTTATTGTTAGTTTGTTGTTATCAAGAAAATACTGCTGCCCATCTCCTGCCTGTTTCCGTTTGTCGCCTTTTACGACACCCACGGGAGGATATGGGGTAGTGGATATTCTTGACCGCCACTACACAGCATAATTAAAATCGGTTTAATTAAAATCTGCCCACAATTGGCGAAGTAATCGCATAATACACATACTCGTAAAAGGACATACGATTAGAACCTCTTCCTATTTTGAAGTTGGTTTAATTGTATGGGAATAATATATTTCAACGTGATAGTCACGTGACTTAATTGATTTCACTAATTTCATTAGTTTTCTATTGGTATTATTAATTATCGAATGTCAATATGTGCAACCCACTATTACACAATATACGACTATGTAGATAAACCCCACAAATTTATCGGTATTGATAAAATATTATATAAATAAACTATGGAGGAACGAGAAGTGGAGAAACAAATTATAAATTTAATGTAACTCAAGTTGTAGTGCAACATATTGGTGTTGCATTATATAGCACAAGTTGATCACGTAGTCCATCAAATGCTAAACATGAAATATATCCTTCATTGTGCGACGTATTGACACTAAGAATAAACAGAAATATGTTTTAAATGTCAATGTAAATATTATATTTTTAATTCATTACAGCTTCTTAAAATCTAATACTGCACAGAGGCCTACCGCATAGATCACCTCATAGTCCCCTCTTATCAAAAGTCCACTGATAAATATAGGTCTTTCCCATGAATTAACTTGATCCTTTAAATATCAAGCAATTTAATGAGGAAGCCTATGTTCAGGAGTGCACTTTTGATAAGCAATCGTATTCATTATTCATTAATCACAGCCTATCAAAGTCCAAAATTGCTGAACATGTGCCTTCCTCACAGATAGTCTCATAGTGTGGATAATTTCCGTCGTTGCAAAGCTTAGCAGGTGAGTTGGCAAACAAAGTATTTTTTTAGAGATATTATCATACATATAGGTGAAAGAAAATAATATAAAGGAAAGAAAATATTTTGATTTAACATTCTAGAAATATAAATGTTTGTGTATTTTTCTTTTCCAAAGGACATCAATACTTCTATTAACAGTCAGAGAGATCAAACAGAGCACTCTTTCATAATTGTCAATTTTTATCTTCAGCTATCAAAGAATTATTTCATGACGTGTCTCCTACTGACGTCGTTATTTATTTTTTTGCTTGTCTATTTTAAATGTCCTAGAAACGACATTTGCTTAATAATGCTTTAATGTTTTTATTTTATTTCATTTTATGCTATTTTTGCCCGACTGCCATGTTTGTAAATTTCTTTATTACCTCGTATCTTCCAAACGGCTAGATGGATTTTGACAATTAAGGTATCGTTTTATTCGACTTAAAAACTCAACTGTTTTAGATAGCTGTTTAAAAAAAATGGCAGAATTTTGGCACAAAATAGAAATACGTTAATAAAAAAAAATAACCAAACCTATCGATTAGGGTATCAAAATAAAGGAAATGAAAAGAGGATTCCAAATATATATATATATATATATATATATATATATATATATATATATATATATATATGTGTGTGTGTATGTTTATATATATATATATATATATATATATATATATATATATATATATATATACATAATTATATATATATATATGAGTTAAATGTTTAAATTTAATTAAGAATAATAAATTGGTTTAAGAAATTTTTGATAGCGTAAAAATGGGCCATGTTTTTGTCGGACCTTCTGCTATCATATGTAATTTAGTTGAGTATGTCGAAACACTAAAAAGTCTTAAATAAAATAAATAATTAAAAACCCGACTGCAAAAAAGACAATTTAAAAGTAATGCACTAAAACGACCGAAACAAGTTTGAGAATAGAAAACAAATTTAAAATGAAGTATTAACACAGTAAACTACTTCGGTTTAACAGACTATACTATGAGCTGAAATCCTAAGTTAAATACCCAAATTAAACTTAGCAGCAGGCGGGACCCAATTGCAATTTATAAACTGAAAATTATTGGGTTCCGCTTGCTACTAAACTTAATTTGGGTATTTGACTTAGGCTTTCAGCTCATAGTACAGTCTGTCATCCTTGCTGAAAGTTTTATCAACTCTCTTAGTCTTTACTTAGAGTCCTTAAAAATGTGTGAGCTTATTGTTTTGACGGGTGATACTAACATTAATATAATACACAAATGAAATAAAAGTACACATGAAAGGATGAATAGACTAAACTATTTAAATATGTTGTGTACACACGGCTTGCTTTCAGGACACTCGATACCTACGAGAGGAAACAACTGTCTCGATCTCTATATGTTAAAAATAGATACAAATAAATCGAATGTGCAACAGTCGCAGTGATTGGATTGGATAAACCAAACTATCACAGATCATTACATGACTATCCTTAAGTTAAATCATTTTGTATTAAAACTGCATTTAGTAATAAATACAGAAATTCAGTCAATTATGTTGCCTTAAAACCACAAATTAACAAGATCCGCTTTTATGCTCCGATTCTAATCTTTTAACTGAACTATTGATAAATAAAATCCAAACACATATTACAAAAAATATCTTTGTGAAATTAGTCCCAAAAACAAGTCGCAAAGTAAAACCCTGGATGACACAAGATGTCCTACGTTGCATTAGGAACCGTATTAATATGCAATTAAAATTAAAATATGATCCAGAAAATGAAGTTTTGAGGATCACGTATAAATGTTATAGAAATCACTGCAACAGCTTGATTAAAAACTTAGGCGCAAATATGAGTGAGAACAGATAATGAATTCCACCGGAAACCCTATGATAATATGGAAAGCAATAAATGATATCACACATCGCAAACAATCATTAAATAAAAATATAGGGTTGTTAAAAATAGGATCGTCCCCTCTTGATCCGTTAATTTGGTTAATAGTTACTTTGTTAATGTTGGGAAATCCTTGGCGGAGGATATTTTATCAAAATTCAACTCTATTAAATTTTCCACTACGGATAAAACAGTAAGCTCCCATGCTTCATCTTTTGCTTTACTGGAGACTGATGATTCGGAGGTTAGGAATATATTGATGAATCTTAAAACTGAAAGTGCTCCTGGATATGACAATATCACCACCAATTTTCTAAAACAGGCCCATATGATATTAGTACCCATAATAACACACCTGCTTACTCTTTGTTTTAGGGATGGCGTTTTTCCTACTGCTCTGAAGTTGAAATTAATTACCCCTGTTTATAAAGGTGGATACAAAAGCGATCCAAGTAACTACAGGCCTATATAAGTTCTTCTCGCAATATCCAAATTTTTAGAAAAATTGTTAAATATCCGTATGATTAATTATTTAAATAAATATAATACAATTTCAATGTCACAATTTGGATTTGGACGAGGACTTTGCACAGAAGACGCTATTTCAGGGCTGACATCACTCATTATTGACCAAGTTGACAAAAGAAATAAATACGAGTATTTAACAGTTTTTCTCGATATAAAAAAGACTGATAGCGCCTCTGTCCCCACTCTTGTAAATAAACTTGAACAAATAGGCATACGAGGTAAAGCCCTAGACTCATTTAAAGATTACTTAACGAAACGTAGACAACGAGTCAGTATAGGAGGGCACTATAGTCATGACTCTACCATTACCTACGGTCTCCCACAGAGGAGTGTTTTAGGCCCGACTCTATTTTTGGTTTACGTAAACACTCCTTGTAAGTTATCGCTTCAAAATGGGCAATGGTATTCTCGTATGCAAATGACACTGCTTTTGTATTTTGTGGGCGAAGTGGGTAAGATGTTCGGCACAGCATTGAAGTAGGGTTAGCAAAGGTTGCAGAGTGGTTAAGAATAAATTTGTTAAATCTAAGTACAACTAACTAACTATGTATGTTTTACTAACCACAATAGCACTCAACCTAATTTTAATTTATATTTTTTTATAGGATAGGGTGATAACCGAGCACACATTCCACCTGATGGTTAGTGGTTGCTGTGGTCCATAGACATCTACATTTATCCTCGTTTGCGAATCAAAATGCAGATGCGTTGTCACCCGTGAGGACTAAGATAGAATGCCTCTTTTCCAGTAAAAAGGGTCTCCGGTTCTCTACACTCACCATACGAAACACAGCAGTTTTAAGCTGCTATTTTACGCTGGTATTCTGTGAGAGCGTGGTCCTTCCCCGGTTGAGCCGACCCATTCGTGCTACAACTATACTACTAATATAGCTGCAGCATGGCTCTACCACGTAGAGAAAAGGTTAAGAAGTTTTCGCCCTAGCTGCTTCCAAGACGTAAATGGAATCGCGAGTAAAGGTCTTTACAAATTGGGGATCTAGTCCTAGTCGTTAGTCCAAATGAGCAGCGTGGTATATGGCAGCGCGGAGTGGTCGAAAGGGTTTTCTTGACAAAGACGGTAGGACTAGGGTGGTACAAATAAATACTTCGTCCGGGACACTTGTTCGTTCAGCGACACGCGTCGCCAAAATACCCATGGAAGATGAGTGTCGCTGAGGCAACACTGGGGTGGGGCGTGTTGGCGACGCATTGTTTTTGTAAGTAATAATTGTAATTAATTTTCTAATATGTTTTTAATATGTTTCTAATATGTGACTTAGGTTAAGGTTTGTTTTGTATAATATTAAATGATTATTTTATAAATTATGTCTAGGTAAACTTTATTTATTTATTTATTTGCAACTATACAATTTTCATTAAAGGTTTATCACCTAATGCGATAATGTAGACAACTATTTTTTTTACAAAGTACAATTTATTTACAATTTAAATTACACAACTATTATATTGATCATGTGTACTTATTTCTATAACAAACACCATATTTATGTCACAGTAGGACCATAACTTATTTCAAAGAGAGCTCTCGCTATGAACCCATCCAGAGTACAACAAAATAGATCAATGTCTTCTGCTATACGGTTGAGGATATGGAGTGCGCGCGTAAACGGCGCTTCATTCACCAACTTAGTGCGGCCGCGCGGCACAGCCAGTAGCCGCGGCCGCCGCCTCCGCCATACGTATCTGTCCGGAACACACATGCGCACTTGTCGCAATACGTCTGGATTGTGAATTTTTCCCCTCATCACCTTAAAGATATATAAGACTAGCGCTAAATTCCTTCTAGCTTCCCACCATACCTAAGGTGAATAAGGTAGGATACTCATTTGGGTATAATGGGTATACTCCTTACATTTTTTTATATAAATATCTAATAAATATATTCTGCACTCTCTCCAACATGATACTATATTTAGTTTCATTTGGAGACCAGATGACTGCGTAGAACTCTAATTGGCTCCTCAGTAAAGAGTTATACAGTGCAGTTTACAGTTGCCTTAATATTAGTGAAGTCCCTAGTTACCTGAAGCACGAATCCTAAATTTCTGTAGGCTTTTTACATATTTTGGTTATATACTCTCGAAATTCTAGTTTACAGGAGAAATTTACCCCTAAATCTCTGACTTCTGACACTTTCGCTATTGGTACCCCGTTAATTTGGTACTGGTACGTAACTGGAGATAGTGCACGGCTGAAAGTCATAGTTATGCACTTCGAGACGTTAAACTGTATATTATTATTTTTGCTCCAGGTTACTACCCTATCTATATCTTGTTGTAACTTTTGGCAATCCACTCTGTTCCTAACAACAAGGTACAGTTTCAAATCGTCTGCAAATAGAATGCAATGAGCATCCTTGACAACCTTCGGAAGGTCATTTATCATTAAAATGAATTTCAACGGACCTAGGTTGCTGCCCTGACTCACTCCGGACCTAGTAAAATAATATGCTGACCTATGCCCCGCATATTCTACATACTGCTGTCTGTCCCGCATGTTGCTAGCAAAAAAGGTTAGTAAATGGGGAGTAAAACCTAAAGCTGCTAGTTTTATGAGCAGTATATCATTATCCACTAGGTGGAAAGCTTTTTTGTAGTCAAAAAAAGCTACATCTAGCTGTCCTCCAGCATCCACTTCAGGTACAATATAATTCATGTAATTAATTAGGTTGCTAGTGGTGCTTCTGGTGGGTCTGAAGCCATGTTGCTCATCTGAAAGCTGTACGTTAACCTGCGAGAGGATGCTCTTGTGTACTGCAGCCTCCAGTACTTTAGCTGGTGTCGAAAGTACAGCAATCGGCCTGTATTGGTCCACGTTCGATGCTGACTTTCCTTTGGGTACCGGGATGACCTTGGTTGTTTTCTACCTTTCTGGAAACACAGCCTCCGCCAGGCACCGATTCAAGATGTAGAGAAGTGGCCTACTGAGTACTAGACGGTAGTCTTTGACAATATAGGGCGGTATTCCATCGGGACCCGTTGACTTTTTTGGCTTGAGTTTTTGCAGAGCGTAAAGTACTTCATCAAGCTTTAGTTGGTCTAAGTGTACCCTAGCTGCACCATTTTCACCACCAGCCTGTTTCACTGCCGCCTCCATGTCCAGCTTGGGCATCTTGGGGCTAAACACAGAATAAAAATATTGCGCAAACTCAGTAGCACACTGCTCACTAGTAAGTACATCTTTTAAAATATTGTGTGGATTTCTGCTGTCTTTTTTTGAGTTAATGTAAGTCCAAAACGCTTTTGGTTTTTCCTGGAACTCACTCTGCATCCGGTCTTTATAATTTTTGTATGCAAAGTTTATTAAACATTTTACTTTCGCCCTACATTTAGCAAACGCCTTATAATCAGCCTCTGATTTGCTACTCTTAAACTGCCTATGAAGCCTAGCCTTTAATTGTATGTTGCGAATAATGTCTATTGTGTACCACTCGGGGTAACTGTACTCCGAGTTTACACGTCTTCACTTTTTTCTTGGAACGCAGTCATCCATAACCGTGTTTAAAACCTCATAAAAATAATCTAGACTACTATTTACATCTAACCTATACATTGACGTCCAGTCTATAGCCGCCATTAAAGAATACATTAAAGAAAAGTTTGCTTTGTAAAAGTTCCATCCAGAGTGCGTGTGAGTACTCCCCTCAGACAGACAGGCGTAGGCGCAGGCAACCCGCCGTGGCGCGCTCGCCCCCGCTGTGGCAGCACAGTAGCGAGCGGCGGATGATGTGGGTCAGGTGGCACTATCAGCTCAGCCGCGCGCACCTCCAACCCGTCCCCCACTGAACGCGTACTCACAACTTGAATTTATTTGTAATATTATCCGTAAGGTATATACGAGTGAGCGATTCCTCGCCAGTAATTTTGGCGGGCAGTTGCACAATCTCCGCTTGTGTGCACATACATACGTTTCAGATACTCTTCATCGGCGGTCTGAACAACTTACGCCTGTAAACGAGATGGCTATATCGCCATCTATCGGAAGTCACAAGATGTTTCCGGCATTTCCCATGACCCGCTCATACGTCACCCACCTTAAGAAATGCGGTCAATAATTTTTATCATTTATAAGAGCCTATCTAAAGTCCATCGTTTAACATAGACCTTGATATTTGCCATAGTTGCCACACCTGGCATCCGCAGTTTTTGTATTATTTAGAGTTCATATCAGAAAGATGCTGCTGCCCATTCCCTGTTTTTCTAATATTAATGTTATTATTATTTAATAAATAATTACAATTTATACAAACATATAAATAGCCCTTCGCGTCATAAATAGAGTAAATATAATAGGGATGTTTAAATAAAACTAGTTTTACGGATTTTATAGCCTATATAAACTTATTTTATATTCCCGACGTTTCGAGCACTTTACAGCACCTACGCTCAATGTTTGACGTCCCAATTTCATAACTAACCGCTGCTCCAGATTAAAATTATTAATTTTTGTTCCAATCTACGCAGTATGAACTTACAGTATCTTGAAATCTTGCAATTGTATGATTGGGTTGTGATTTTTTTTTTACTTATTATAAATCAGCTCTTAACCACAATCCACCTGATGTTAAGTAGTGATGCAGCCTTAGATAGTAAATCGCACTGTCTTAGCGTAACAAAAGCCTATTCACGCTTGCCTTGACGACGCCCAGATTGTATTTGGAGGGAAAGATAGACGCCGGCAAATAACTCCATTCCTTTGGTTTGGTTCTAATGCGTGAAATATCTATATAAATATTAATTATAGGATCCCAAACATATGGTAGCACCCAGCCATCTTCTCTATAGAAATTAGGTTTTTTGTTTTCATTTGCCTCACGAATCATCCTTGGAAGGAATTGGTGTTCTTTAGCAAGGATTTGTGGACTATCAAATCTAATGTAGTGACGGGGGCGATGTACGTGTACACAGTCTGCAGACTTCCCAGAGCTTCGATTCTTCACATCAGTTATGTATTCTTTAATGTGGGTTTTTATTGATATGACATTGATTGTCCTATATAAGAGAGACCACACTCACAATCAAGATTGTACACTCCTGCGTCTTACAGAGGGACAATACACTTGAATGATGAGAGAAACTGACTAATCTTCTTTGGCAGCTTAAAGAATGTTATGGATAGCCAATCTTGTAAGTGACACCTCTAATATATGGCAGTACAGTAGGAACATGCTGTGGCCGGCTTTATTCGTTCACTGTGACGTAGGCGCGGGACCCGAAGTTTCTTGTCGTGCGTGTTGCGTGACGTGTTCGAGCTCGGTTTACTGTCACAGATCTCTCGAGCTCTCTGAAACAAAGATTTACCCACGGTAGCTAACTGTGAAGGATGGCAGTGAGAATCAACGTTTACATTTCTGTCTGTATGGGTATTTTATCTATACACACTGTGGCTCAAGGTAATGTCAAGATTTCGAATTACTAAAACATATAGAAAAGCTAAAGAATTAATTGCCACTAACTCCATTGTGAATTGAATTTTATTTTATTGAATAATTAACATTTTCGCAAAATGTTGAGCCAATCTGAAAGTTGCTGAATTGATTTGGTTTACGATGAGACGTGGTGGAGCATTGGGATTGTGTATTTTTGGTAACTCATACAACTTCGGTGGTTTGGCACACGTAGATACTATCAATTTACGTTCAAATTTAATTTTTTGGGGTGTTTATTTATGAGGTTCAATATGAGCTTCACTATTTGTTTTAAGTGTGTTATTTTTGGGCCGCTTTTAACCTTTTTTTATAGTATAAGGATGACAAACGAGCACACAGTCCACCTGATGTTAAGTGGTTGCTGTGGCCCATAGACATCTGCATCTGTCTTCGATTACAAATGAAAATGCAGATGCGTTATCACCCGTGAGGTTGAAGGTTATCCGCTTCTCTCACTCACCATACGAAACACAGCGGCGTTCATCTGCTAGTATTATGTGTGAGCGTGGTCCTTCCCCTGTCGAGTCGACTAATTAATATAGCTGGGGCATAGCTCTACCACTTAAAAAACCTTTTTATAAGTGCTTGCATCCGAAAAAAGTTCTTGCATTTTAGAATTATAATCTGACGTATCCATGACTATCGTGACGTTTCCCTTATCTGCGCAGAGAATAGTGAGTTCTTGCGTATTGCTTATGTTGCTCAACGCTATTAATTCTTCTTTGGGTGGATTCAGTTTCGGTACTGAACTTCGAAGTAACATACACGAAATATCTTGATGTATCGCCCCCAAATCTTGTTTTCGCATATTGTTTTTAAATTAACTGTCCTCGATACTAGAGATAAATTTCGTAATGTAATCTTTGCGGTGTTATAGCGAAATTTATTCCTTTCGATAATACTCTAATTGTTGCATCATCCAGCGTTTGTTTTGACAGATTATAGACTGCCTTTAATCTATGATCCGCGTTTGTGGTCAACAATTGTGTTCCGTTCTGATGTTAACACAGATGTTTGACATTTAATTTGGTCGTTAACATTTGATAATTTTCTATGTCTTTGTTTTTGCATTCGTTATATTTATTAGTTTTCCTTTTATTTAACGTTTTGATGCAAACATTATAATCAAATGTCATTAAAACTGCCTTTAATTTACTGAATGATGTGTCTATGGATTTGTTTATGTCAAGTTTTTACGTGGTAGAGTCATGCTGCAGCTATATTAATGGTATAGTTGTAGCACGAATGGGTCGGCTCAACCAGGGAAAGACCAAGCTCTCACAGAATATCAGCGTAAAATAGCAGCATAATGCTGCTGTGTTCCATATGGTGAGTGTAGAGAACCGGATACCCTTTTTACGGGTGACGACGCATCTGCATTTTGATTCTTTATTAAGGATAAATGTAGAAGTCTATGGGTCACAGCAACCACTTACCATCAGGTGGACTTTTTTTTTTATAGGAGAGGGGGCAAACGAGCATGCGGCTCACCTGATGGTAAGTGACTACCGCCGCCCATGAACAACCGCAACACCAGGGGAATTGCAGATGCGTTGCCGGCCTTTTAAAAAGGAGTAGGCTCTTTTCTTGAAGGTCCCTAAGTCGTATCGGTCCGGAAAAATCGCTGGTGGTAAACTATTCCACAAGGAAATTGTGCGAGGAAGAAAACATCTTCTAAATCGCACAGTGGTGGACCGCCAATCATCCAGATGGTGTGGATGGTATCGGGAGTTCTGCCGCGATGTGCGTTCGTGAAATTTGGCGGCTGGGATTAATCCGAACAATTTCTCAGAGCACTCCCCATGGTAAATGCGAAAGAAAATGCTAAGAGATGCAACATCTCTTCGCAGTGCCAATGAGTCGAGTCGATCGGAAAGGACTTGGTCGTCGACGATTCGAGCCGCTCTGCGCTGGATGCGGTCAAGTGGAAGAAGCTGGCACTGGGGAGCCCCAGCCCAGAGATGGGAACAGTATTCCATGTGAGGCCGAACCTGCGCCTTGTAAAGTTGCAGGCGTTGAGCCGGCATGAAATACTGTCCCGCTCTGCTGAGCACGCCAAGCTTTTTAGAGGCCAATTTGGCATTCGCTTCCAAGTGACCACGAAACTGCACGCTACTCGATATGTCGACGCCGAGGATTCCGATACTGGCTGAGGCAACAAGGGGAGTACCTTGAAACTGAGGAGATACGACAAAGGGGTTCTTTTTAGCGGTAAACGCGCAAACTTGTGTCTTCTGAGGATTAAACTGGACTAGATTTAGTCGCCCCCAATCCGAGACTTTGTCCAGCAAAGACTCGACTTCAGACACAAGTTTGTTCCGGTACTCGGTGACGTTTTCTCGAGAAATATTGGCACGGCCGGTGTATAGAGCATCACCAGTGCTGTCATCTGCATAGCAATGAATACTACCAGCTTGCAACATATCATTGATATGCAGAAGAAACAGCGTTGGTGATAGCACGCAGCCTTGTGGAACACCAGCGTTAATAGGCTTGTAGTCGGAGCATGCACCGTCTACAACGACCTTGATGCTCCGATCTGCAAGAAAGCTGGTGATCCAATTGCATAATTTCTCGGGAAGCCCATAGGAAGGGAGCTTCGAAAGAAGCGCTTTGTGCCAAACCCGATCGAAGGCCTTCGCAATGTCCAAACTAACGGCCAATGCCTCCCCCTTGGACTCTACTGCCAACGCCCATCTATGAGTTAAGTAGACCAGAAGATCACCAACTGATCGACCCCGACGAAAACCGTACTGGCGGTCACTAATCAGCTGGTGATCCTCAAGGTACCGCATGAGGTGGCAGTTTACAACGGATTCCATTATTTTGGAGAACAAGGGGGTGATGGCGATAGGCCTGTAGTTGGACGGATCTGAGCGGTCGCCTTTTTTAGGGATCGGGTGGACAAAAGCTATCTTCCATGATTTCGGGACTACGCCTAGGGAGTAGGAGTACCGGAAAAGACGCGTTAGAACCGGTGCCAACTCCGGAGCACACGTCCTCAGCACAATTGGGGGGATTCCGTCAGGCCCACTCGACTTGTGGATGTCAAGGGAGAGGAGTGCTCTGCGAACCGAGCGCTGTGAGAATCGCACATCCGGCATGGAGCACTCACACCGCGGGATGGTCGGCGGTGTGTTCCCCCCGTCATCAACAGTCGAGTTGGACGCAAAAAGGAGCCTAAAAGGTCGGCCTTCTCTTTTGCGTCGTGGGCCAGTGAGTCGTCCTCCCTGTGCAGAGATGGTAGTGATGGCTTACAGAAATTCCCTTGGACAGCCTTGGCGAGAGACCAGAATGCACGGGTTCCCGAAGGAAGGCGAACTAGTTTCTCGCCAATTCTGCCTATGTGCTCTGACTTTGCCTTGGCAATAACTCTTTTGAAGGACCTGTAGGCGAAGTTATACTTCTTTTTGAGTGTGCTGGTGTTTACATCCCGAGTCACCGAAGCCGCAGCCCAGGCTTGATAACACTCCTGCTTACTGCGTAATACAGTCTTACAGGAGCGACCAAACCAAGGCTGAGATCTGCCTCCGATGGGTACCACAGATGATGGAATAAATAGTTCCATTCCCTGTAGCACTACATCAGTGACAGAGTCAGCAACAGCGCTGGGATCATCCGGCGAGAAGCAAACCCGCCCCCATGGGTAGGAAGCAAAGAAAGACCGCATTCCGTCCCAATCCGCCGACCTGTAATGCCAAACACGGCGGCAACCTGCAGAACGCAACCGCGAGGGGAGCGTGAGTGGCACCACACTCCGGATCAGACAATGGTCCGAAGAGCCAAGAGGGGCATCGACGGAAACCTGATGTCCGTCCGGATGAGAGGTCAGCAGAAGGTCCAACAGGGAAGGTGTATGATCCTCAACATCTGGAATCCGCGAAGGCGATGTAACCAGTTGTGTCAGACCATATGCCAAGGCAAAGTCATAAACAGATCTTCCCGCATGATCGGTTAAACGTGAACCGAGCCTTTCGGCGTGGTGGGCGTTAAAATCGCCAAGGATCACGATCTCTGCGGATGGGACCTGTTGTAGCAAGGAATCTGTAGCCATTTGGACGTGGTCGATGAGTCGGTCTGTTTCGGCATTACCGCTATGGGACCTATAGAGGCACACGTAGACGCGCGGATGGTCGTCGCTGTCTACGCGTAGCCAAAGGATGGACAGGTCCGAACCTTCAAGACTGCCGAGGCGTCGAGAACAGATGTCCTCTCTGACATACACGCAAACTCCAGCCCGAGGCACAAAGGAGTGCTCCAATTTGTACCCCGGGTAGGAGAGATACGAAGTATCAGCCGAAGAGGACACCTGCGTCTCGGTCAGAAAGAGCAAGGCCGGCTTCGCCGTCTCAAGATGGTAGTGGACGGCGTTTAGGTTCGAGTGAAGTCCCCTGATGTTGCAGAAATTCACGGATAGCGTGGCAGGGGTCGCCTTGGTCTTGTTGCTCAGTTTGCCCCGAGCAGTTATTGTGTTGAGCGGAATTTTGCCCCCCCCAGAATACGCGGGGCAGCCTGAGCACCCACGCTCAGGAGTGGAATAGCATGGTCGTCGATGCTCAGCGAGGGATTCTCCAGGGGTACTGGTACCCTCCTGGGGTAGTTTATGACGTAATTCCGCTACCATGTTGATGGGGGGGGGGAATTGGGCATTTGGAATTGGAATTGGGCATTGGGACTGTGTGGTCGTTTGTCTATATATAAAAAAAAAAACCGATGGGGAAGAAAGGTTCTCGAGTGGCAGCCTCGTACCGGTAGGCGAAGTGTAGGGCGACACTTCTCTAGATGGAGTGATGACCTGGTAAGACATGGAGGAAGTTGATGGATGCATATGGCTCAGGACCGTGCTTTGTGGCATTCGTTGGGGGAGCAGTGGACTTGTGAAGGGTTGTAATGATGATGATACAATTCAGGACACTTCTACCCCTGACACTCGTATCAGAAACAGCCACAGAGTCACGTTTCCTCTATATCACAAATGTGGATCCACCCTAAGACTTTTGTTATAATAGCCACATAATTACACCCCAATTGCTTTCGCAGATGTTACAAATGAAATAATGAAAACGATAATCGACATTGCGCTGAAAACATTAAATTTGCAAATGTAATTGTTTTAAGGATTTTGATACTACACTTTTACTTTGATAATCGACTAGCGATCCGCCCCGGCTTCCCACTGGTGATTTTTGAATCTCAATAATAGTACTACCTACCGGGTCTCATATTGGATTATCAAAGTTACACATCATAAAATATGTGTGTATGGTATGTTTGTAAAAATTTATAGTAAAATCCCTAAATATCTACTAAAGAAGAATCATTTAATAAATTTCAAAGTGAGCTTAAAAATATTTAATTGAAAAAAGTTTCTAAGTTAGAAATTTTCGGTGAAAAATAACAATTGTTTCATTAATTTGTATATATATATATGTTTTATTATCCTTGTAACTATTATTGCAAATATTTATTAAACCTAAAAATAATGTTTAGCTTAAGGAAATAAAATAAGTAATTCTTTCTTCTAAATCAATTAAATTGATATATAATGTTGCTATGCCCTATCAGGGCTCATGTTTGGCTCTATTATATCTAACATAAGAACTATTTATGTAACCACATGAACTCAATAAAATAATTGAGTTTGAGTTTGAAAGTAGTAGCGTTTACTATTACCGTTACAGCCAAACAAAATTCACCGCTGAACCTCCCCCATAGATTGCTGAGGAGAGATATTTGTCATAGTGCGCCACTATGTGCTGGCGAGTTGACAACCGCAGTTGTTTTTTTTTGTTGTTATTAGAAAGACGCTGCGGCTTATCTCCTAGTTTGTTACCCTCTGTCACCTCTTACGTCACCCACCGGACGAAATGGGGTAGTGGATATTCTCACCCCCACTACACGTTCATACATCGGTTATGAGCGTTTAAAAATTATTAAATTAACATATTTAGCTTTGGGTAAAATTTTATGTATTTTACAACACCGAAGTGTCAAGAAGCAATTCAATTTGTACGGGCCCAAAATGAATTGCTACTGTATACTTGTCAACCCAGGTAGCTGTTACTCCTTTTTATAATAAATATCAAACTAAGAAGTAATTCAGATAATGAAAAAAGTAAAGTTATTTTGTATAGTGATGACATAGGTAAAATTTTGGGAATATCATTAAATAATAAATAATGAAAAAAAAATTAACTAGTAATTTTTCCCTAATACTATATTAATCATTCTCGTTGGAAGAAGAGGGACTGTGAACAAAAATTTATTATTAAAATATATTGAATATCTTAATAACTTAAGTGTATATAAATTTGATTTCTTATATTTACGCGAACGCTACACATTGAATAAAACCAATTTATTTTTACGGATTTTATCGCGTATAATTTACTATTTTAATTCTCAACGTTCCGGGTGCTTTACAGCAACCCATGGCCACGGGGGGCACTGAGATGTTTGACGTTTCAGTTTGATGTTTCAGTTTTTTAATATTAATGTTTGGTTCGATTTACGCAGAATAAACTTACAGTATCTTGAAGTCTTGCAGTGGTATGCTTGGGTTTGGATTTAATTTTGTTAATTATAGGATCCCAAGCAGATGGCAGCACCGATCCTTCTGCTCTATTGAAATTAGGATGTTTTTTAATTTCAATAGCCTCGCGTATCATACTTGGTAGAAATCGGTGATCTTTTGTAGATCTGAGACAGAAACCATCTGGCAGCCGAGCTTCAGCACATCGAGCAAGTATTGCAAAACAACAAGCCTTGGGTCCCGCGCCTACGTCACAGTGACCGATTTAAGCCGACCACAGTCGAGTGTGTGCCTGCTGTACTACCCTATGTCAGAAGAGTCACAGACAAGGTTGGCTACATTTTGAAGCGAGCTTCTATTAAAACACACTTCAAGCCGCCGAAGAAGATTGGTCAATTTTCACCATCCGTCAAAAGTAATATCCCTCTACAAGATGCAGGAGTGTACAAGCTTGATTGCGAATGTGGTCTCTCTTACATAGGACAAAGAAAATTATCAATTATAATTTAAAATTAAAAAATTTGTACAGCCGACTTCAATATAGGTTATTTAAGAATAACTCAATAACCATTGGTCTGACCTTGATCAAATCCATATGGGACCACACGAGAACTATCATCTTTTATATAAAAAAAAATCATCGAAATCGGTTCGCCCAGTACAAAGTTATGAGGTAACACACATAAAAAAACATACAGTCAAATTGAGTACCGTCTCCTTTTTGGAAGTCGGCAGAAAAACGCGCGTGAAAAATCATATAGCTGATGTGAAGCACGGACGCTCTGGGAAGTCTGCAGTCTGTGAAGATGTTCAAGATCGTCCCCGCCATTACATCAGATTGGATAGACCAGAAATCATTTCTCATATAATTTTTCACAAAAAAAAAATCATAAAAATTATATACATCAAAATATGCAAGGTATGTTCGGCAAAGAATTAGAAATTGAATTGTTTTTAAATAGTAACAACATACATATTTTTTGTATAACTGAATATTTCTTAAAAGATTGTAACTATAATATGTTTAATTTCAGTAAATACTATGTGGCGTTAAAAGAGAAAAAAATACGCATTGGCTCCTTAATATTAGCTAATAAATTATTAATAAGTAAATAACGTAAGGATATTGTGAGCCTCTCTGTTGAGCAGACTGTAGAAATGGCATGTGTTGAGTTCGAGCACTTCATTGTTGTCAGTGTTTACAGACCCCACATTCTATGTATGATTGATTTGAAAAAATAATGAAGGAAGTTTTGCTTAAGCTTAATAAAGAGAATAAGCCTGTCGTCGTATGTGGAGACTTTAATATCAATCTCCTTGAAACTTCTTCCATGAGTATTAAGTTTAGATCATTGCTCAAATCATACAACCTTGTTAATTTGTTCTTTGAGCCAACACGTATTGCAGAGCCTAGTAAAACTTGTATAGATAATATTTTACTGATGTTGAGCCCTTACATAAATTAATTATTCAAAATTTAAGTTCTAATCACTGTGGACAGTTAGTCTCTCTACTTTACATGCTAAAAAACAGAAAGTTAAGAAAGTTGTGCTTGTTCCAATAATTGAACATTGCTTACAGAGATTTAGAAGTAATATAGTGAAAAAGCTGCCTTTTCTTCCATATAAAGACAATACTATATTTATATAGATCATTGTTTAAAGTAACACAGAAAACCAGCGTGAAGTAGAGGTTTACCTCTGCGTTTCGCTTGGTGAGTGCAGGTGGCTGGAGGACTTTTTTACTGGAAATGAGGCATTCCAGTTTAGTCCTCACGGGTGACAACGCATCTACATTTTGATTTGTAACAAAGGATAGATGTAGATGTCTATGGGCCGCAGCAACCACTTACCATCAGGTGGACTGTGTGCTCGTTTGTCACCCTTATCCTATAAAAAAAAGTAATAAGTCTTGATTTTAATAAAACATTTACTTCTATAACACTATTTAAACAGTCGTAAATCATTAAATGAGTGGGCGACAGTAGGAATCCGTAGGAGTAAATAACTACAATATAACGCCAAAATTGACGAAGTATGCAAGCCAACAGCAATATTTTCTATCAAAAGGCAGGCGCTCTGCAACATAATTTTCTTTACTTGTACTAAATTATTTAAAATATTTACTGGTTTCATTTAGTGCATAGATTTCCGTCTGCCTAGGTTCCATCTTTTCTTGTACTTGTTTGAAGATAGAAATCCAGCAGAATTTCAGGCGAGAGGTATTTTATCTTACTCGTCGGAGGTGACAACTCATCTGTTCTTTGTAGTTGGAGTTGAGTACATGTGTCCATTGACTGCAGCCACTTACAATGAAGTGGTTTTTAAATTCATTTGTCACATTAGTTTTAATTTAAAAAAAATGTTCTTGAATTTAAAAAAAGTTTCTTGATTTAAAAAAAATTACACTTCCAATTATTGCATTTATGCAACACCAATAAAAGTATGTATAAAGTAAACCAAACAATTCAATTAGTGGGTAATAAAACTTTAATCGACCTTGCCTTCAGTGAGTCGAACTTGTTTGTAAGAATTCCTCGGTAATCGTTTTATTTAAAACTCCTTGAATTATACGCGATTTTTTAGTGGAATATTGCAGAAGCCAACGAAACGAGAGAATATTAAAACAATTGTAGGGATTTAAATCCAATTTATCATAAAATGTTGATCAAGCAAAGTTATTGAATTAATGACTTGTACAGATATTCTCCTTACTACTACTTAACTTCTCCTAACCAGATTTTGATCACATTGAAAGTCCACAGCTAGACGGGAACCTCACCCGTTGTAGAGAGGCTTTACCTAAATTATCGCGTTTGGCACGCGTGGTGACGTTCACAGTACCAGACGTATCGCGACTCTGATTTTGCTGACCGTCGCCGTCCTTAGTAATTTAGTCTGACAAAACGTGTGGGTTTTACCGCCAGCTATTAACTAGGTGGTAAGATTACTTTTCTGCCTAAATAACTGTCTGGATAGGCTGCCTATCTCTGCCGCGAAATATCAGTGCTTGCATTGCTACGTCCCGCTCCGAAGGGTATAGAGAGCCAATATAATTAGAGGCCGTAAGGAAATTTACCTTATGCCTCACAGCAGCAGGTGTTCATGGACTGCAAAGGACATTTACAATCAGGTGAACTGTAAGTTTGTTCATCAATTCAGTTTTATAAATAAAATTCTATCGGAAGCTGTAATATTTTGTAACATTTCCTAGAATGGCCTCTATGCCACCCACAGGATTAAACAGAATTGCTTATCTGCAATAAAAAACGGCAATTATTTTAAAATCTATCTATTTAATATCATGTATCGATCGTATCTTGTGATCTTGATGTATTGCTGAGCGCTGTTTAATGACGCCATCGTAAATCAAGTCTCAATCTATCCATCAAAGCATGTTTCTCTGCTGTAACAGTTTTAACTATAATATAACGTATAAACAATACCATTATAAATTATTATATTTTTGGAATGCATATTAAAATTGCCTACCTTTCATATTTCTTATTATAGGTATAACAATATTATATTAGTTAATGATTTCTTATATTTACGCGATATTTTATTTAAAAATATATTAGTTAAAATAACATGCTTTCCTCCCCTTTTGACTATCTCTCGCCTTTTGACTTTCGGACTACCAGACGGTCGGCGAGTGTCACCCCTTTGCTGTCAATATTCCACGCATTCAAAAAAAAAACCGGTTTGTTTCGTCTTTCGTAATGCAAGGGAAACAGTGTACAGCAAAAAAGTGAAATAATCTGGCGGCGTCTCTCTTGCCGTTCAATTACAATCTGGGTGTCTTCAAAACTTTTGTTACGTTAACATAGTGCAACATACCATCAACGGCTTCATCACCACTTACCACTAGTGGTAATTGTAATCAAACACTGTCTTTTAATAAAAAAAAAGAAAAAATCTGTGTAAATTGATGAAAAAGAACTTTATTATATAAAATTAATTCTAACTATAACCGATAATGTGTAAAGATTATAGACATCTTAACTTCGTCTCCAAATTTAAAACCTAGATACGAGCCAATTAGGACGTTTTAGCGTATAATGTACACAGTCTGACGCACAAATAGTATTAACTAGGTATTTTTTTCCTTAAATGTTTTTATATGATCTCATCTCTGTCTTCCTCAATTCTCACACAGGCATATTGTAATTTGGTTGCAGCTTTCGCAAATTTTCAAGGTTTTTTTTGTACCGATAAATATTATAATTAATATGTGAAAAGTAACCGTGTGTTGGCGGAGTGAAAATATCTGTAAGAATATCCACTACTCCATATCATCTCGTGGGTGTCGTAAGAGTCGTCATCACAGCATCTTCCTGATAACAAATCAAAATAATATAAAAGCCTGTCAAGCGTGGTATCTATGGCGATATTTATGAATCAATCTATGGGGCAGTCATTTATGTAATGGAATTGATAAAATATTTTAAATTCAGGGGAAGAAGCAGCGCTTTCTTTTATTTCTTTAAATTTCATTAACTTCTAGATGATAACATGTCAGATTATCTGTTTCTTCAAATGGCACATCATATTATATTAATAAATGGCCCAACCATTTAGAGTAAGAAATCTAAGTTATTGTACGTAATATTATAACTAGAATAGATGATGTGTCTATTTTTATAACAATATAAGGAACGTAAACACAAAAAAACGTGTGACTATATTATATGGTCAATACCTGAATGATTCATAATTCTTGTTTTAATAAGTAGAGGAAAATAATTACAATGATGCCAGTTCCATTTTCAAATGCAAAATGGAACTATTTATTCATAATTTAAATATAAAAAAAAACTAAAAAAGAAAAAAAATAATCACGTTTTATATTAAAATAGACATAGACATAGACATATGTTTTATTAGCATCAATACACACAGAAAATATACATTTAGAAATAATGAGACATAAAAACAAAGTAGTTGAAAAACATAAATAAAAATAAAATAAGTCTCAGCAAGAGTGAGTGATGTGATGCCAAAAGGATTCCGTCTCAGCATATGCTACCACAGATACTGCAGCAGCGCTGATTTTCAGCGGAGCCCTAATAAATATTGATTCCGTATTGTGCCCACGACTATATCGGTAATAACATAAACGAAAAATAATGAATCTACCATTCACTCAAAGTAAATATTTCCAAGTATATACATAAGGTATTGTATATTATATTAAAATTAAACATACACATATACATACATATATACACACACGCATATATACATATATATGCATATATATATATATACATATATATATATATATATATATATATATATATATATATATATATATATATATATATATATATATGCATATATATATATATATATATATATATATATATATATATAATATATATAAAATATATATAAATATATATATACATACACACATACATATACATATACATACATTAAATATAACTTAAAAATACGAGTTTAACCAATTTCATGACCATTTTGAGCATTTTAGTAAAGAGAATAAAAACGTACAACGTGATATAATTAGATAAAGCCTCTTTTTTAAAATAACACTCCCGAAGAAAAAATTCTTACCTCGCAAACGCCCATGTAATTTGGTCAAATATTTATTCCAGAGGAGTGGGAAGACCTTAATTTGTTATTAAATTTCGATACCTTATAGTACTTAAGTACGTCACCTCATTGTTGATTGAAGAAATTACGATAACTGAAGTCTACGTCAATTTAACTAAATCTATATATAAATTTGAAGTGTCTGTCTGTAATGTCACAATTACTGCCTTATATTGAGCTAAGCGGATTATTTGCTTGTCATTAAGACATGAATAAACATTTTTTTTAATTTTCGTTTCTTGGGTATGGCTGAACCAATAGCAATTAACTTCAAGGACAGATAGAGAACAATACCAGGAGTGATCGAGCCACATTAGTAGACCCTACTCAGACAAAGCCAAAGTCAACTAAGAGTTTTCTTAATTGAATTACTTAAAATTGACAAAACTAAAACATACAGTTATAGGCTGCATACATCCTACTGCTAGGCAGAGGCCGCCTCCTATTCCTGAGGGTTATGCAGCAAGTAGTCCGCAATGTTGCTACAGTGCATGTTAGCGGACTTCACATATCCTTACAGTATATTTGAAAATATCCTCACGATGTTGTTCTTTGCCGCACAGAACATGGCTGCGCAAGACAGCACTTAAAATTGCAATTCACGTACTCGACCGCGTTTGGACCATGCTCTCACAGAATACTAACATATAATAGCAGCTCAATGGTGCTTCTGACCCCGTCAGTCAGTGCACTCAGACAGCTTTTGATCATATGTGAGGTTTATGCAGAAGCCCACGGTCTAAAATATAATGTTGCAAAGAGTGAGCTCATGGTGTTTACGGTGGGCACGAAGAAACGTAATTTTGTACCACCTCTAACTTTAGGGGGTGTTGCACTTAAACGAGTGACCAAATTTAAGTACCTCGGCCATGTGGTTACCGAAGATTTAAAAGATGATAAGGATATTGAAAGAGAAAGGATGGCGCTAGCTGTCCGCTGCAATATGCTGGCCCGCCGGTTGTCACGTTGTACAGCTGAGGTAAAACTTATTTTATTTAAGGCCTATTGCCAATCCCTCTACACGTGCGCCTTATGGGTCAGATATAGGCAGCGGGCATACAATACCCTACGTATACAATATAATAACGCTTTTAGATTGTTGCTGCGGCTCCCACGTTACTGTAGTGCATCAGGTATGTTTGTTGACGCTCACATAGACAATTTTTCAACAAAAACTGCGTCACTGATACACAGTGTTCGTGGGATCGCCAACAGCATTCTTAACGTAATTAGCGAGAAACCCGATTCAACTTTTTTGAGGCATTGGTTGCATGTTCATGTCCATGTATCCATTGCCTCGGACAGGCAACCCAGATATATGAACTAATGTTTATTTAATTTATTATCTACTTTTACTAACATAGATTTTATGACATTTTCTGTGTATTTTTAACAAATAATGGTCTGCAATACATGATTGCTTATTATTATATAATTAATATAAGTTATGTTTATGATTGTGTTAATATTTTATTAAGTCGGGTCTGTTGTAAGTTACGTTTACATATGATTTATATTATGTTGTTAATATTAAATAATTATTATATTTTCAATATTATTATGAATACTTATGCATTTGATATATCATCATTATCATCATCATCATAACAGCCCTTCACAAGTCCACTGCTGAACATAGGCCTCCCCCAAGGAATGCCACAAAGCACGGTCCTGAGCCACCTGCATCCATCGACTTCCTGCATATCTTACCAGGACGTACATCCATCTAGTGGGGAGACGCCCTACGGCGAAGTGTAGGGCTTCCCCCCACTAGCCGGTATGAGGCTGCCACTCGAGAACCTTTTTTCCTCATCGGTTGTCGGTTCTTCGAGCTATATGGCCGGCCCATTGCCACTTCAGCTATGTCGGTCACTCTGGTTCTACTGCGGATATCCTCATTTCTAAGTTTATCACGCAGAGAAACTCCGAGAATAGCCCTCTCCATAGCTCGCTGAGCGACCTTAAGCTTCCTTATCCGGCCAGCAGTGAAGGACCAAGTCTCAGTTCCGTATGTCATCACTGGCAACACGCACTGGTTGTACAGTCTCGTTTTCAAGTTTTGAGGTATACCTGTCGAGAAGATGTGCCGTAATTTCCCGAACACTGCCCAACCGAGTTGAATCCGTCGATTGACCTCTCGGTCGAAGTTGGACTTACCTAGTCGGACTATTTGTCCCAGGTAAACATACTCGTAAACAACTTCGAGCTTAGTGCTCCCAACAACTACCGGCATAGGTGTGACATGGATATTAAACATGATCTTTAATTTGTCCATGTTCATCTTAAGACCTATCCGTTGGGAAACAGTATTGAGGTCATTGAGCATCGTGCTTAAGTCCTCCAGCGATTCTGCCTTATGGCATGATGTCCTTATGGACTATATCGTCGACAAATTGAAGGTGAGTGATGTACTCGCCGTATCCTTTTCAGCCCAGAAGCTTAAAAACGTCTTCCAATGCAGCGGTGAAGAGTTTCGGGGATATGACGTCACCCTGTCTTACACCTCTCTGCAATTGGATAGGTTTCGTACTCTGATTCTGTACTCGGATACCCATCGTAGCGCTACTTTACAAGCACTTCAACACTTCGATATACCGACAGTCAACTTGGCACCGCTGAAGGGACTGCAGCACCGCCCAAATTTCGACGGAATCAAAGGCTTTCTCATAGTCTACATACACCAGACATAGTGGCAAATTGTACTCCTCGGACTTCTGTACCATTTGCCGAAGGGTATGTGTGGTATGTATGTGGTCTATGGTGCTAAAGCCTTTTCGGAAACCGGCTTGCTCGGGAGGCTGGAAGTCGTCAAGTCTGCGCGCGAAACGATTCGTAATGACTCTCGAAAACAGTACGTAGACGCGGCTCAGAAGGGAAATCGGTCTGTAGTTCTTCAACAGAGCGTTGTCGCCTTTCTTGGAAAACAAGACCACCGCACTTCCGCTCCACGCCTTTGGTGTAATGCCACCATGGAGAACGGAATTAAAGAGCTTCTGAAGGACTTCAAGTACCGGTTTTCCACCCGCTTTCAGAAGCTCCGCTGTAATTCCATCCTCGCCTGGGGCCTTGCCGTTTTTAAGATGCTGGAGAGCCAATCTAATCACACTTAGACTGAAGTCCGGGATATCATCGGAATAATGTCGGATAAGAAACGCTCTTGGATCGTTACTCACACTTGCTTGTGGCTCCAACGATGTTGTGTACAGCTGCCCATAGAACCTCTCAATCTCACTCAAAATCTCAGGTCTCCCGGAAATAACGCTGCCACGCTCAACAGTTGGCTCTTTCTGGCAGACAGATCTCTAGCAAAGAGTTTGGAGCCCTGGTTCCGCTCGATCGCTTCTTTTATACGAACAGTATTAAAGTTTCGTAAGTCCCGCCGCATGCATTTGGAGATATGTCTGTTCAGTTGCCTATATGTTGTCAAATCTGCTGAAGACTGCAGCTTCATATGCAAATGCATGCTTGCATGCTTCAAATGCATGTCTGTGTCTATATCCCGTTTAACAGCCATGAGATTAAGAGTGTGATCGGAGAGTTTTTGTGTTTTTCTGCGGCGGGTCTTGCAAAACTTAGCTCCGACCGCATGGACAGTTTCCACGAGCTTGTCATTCATATCGTCCACTGCATTGCAATCTTCTAGGCACTGAAAACGGTTTTGATTCAGCATCAGATATAAATTATTAAAACACCCCTCCTGCTTCACCTTCTGCCTTTCTCTGAGTAGTCTAAATGTATTATAATTAGTTACACAGCCATATATTTTCCATTTCCGATGATATCTTAATTTTTCATTAATTGTTTTTATTAGTACTCGATTAAGCCCTATGGGGTATTTATTTTAGTATGAATGACTTTGACTGGAACAACCTTATTTATAATATCATTAATTATATTATAAAAAGTTTTAATATTATCATTAACTAGCTGTGCCCCGCGGTTTTACCCGCGTCATAATGTGTCCGAGGTGCGCGACATGACCTAGTTCAAGCATTTTATAACGGCTAGGGTTTAAGCGTCGTTCCCGCGCCCAGTCAAGTATTGAATTATTTTAATTTTACATTATCTCTTTAACTATGCGTCCTAATAACTTGGTACAAAAAACAAAGTTTATCTTCATTAAATTGTCTTGAAGGTGAAGTAACTTTAGTTCGTAAGGATAAATAGGCCATGCCTAATATTAACGCTCATATACCACTTTTAAATTTTCAATATTTTTGTCACAAAATACCAAATTATGGCATATGTATAAGAAATAGACATATGATAACGGGGACTTTTTTTAGATGGAGTAAAGGTCTATATTTTTCTAGAACATTGTATTTACGTTTCCCTAACGATAACACGTGCGTACGCGGATAAATCATTTCGGGAGTGCTTATTCTTCTGACTTGCTTAACAAATATTCATATTTAAGGCTAGCTGAGTAATATAGCTTAATGCTAGATAGCCTATACTATTCCACATGAATCTGGCTATAGGCAAAACGAATTTTTCAAATCAGACTGGTAGTTCCAGAGCTTAGCGCGTTTAAACAAACAAAAAAACTCTTTCGCTTTATTATATTGGCAGTATATAATAAATATCAATCGAAGTGAAACATTTATCCCAATCTATGTTAGAAAGAGCATGATTTATATCATCATAATTGGCTGACTTAAACAACTTAAGGGACTTGATGTTTTGGATGAGTGACTTCTGCTTACAAATCCAGACATCACAACAAAAAGCTGGGTGATGTTTATCCTCAGGTACAAGAGGCTTAGAAGCTGATACACTACAATTCATGTTAGCAATAACTAAATCAAGCACTCGGTTATTACCATTGTAAATTAAATTAAATTGTTTAAAGTCATTAATGGAAATAAAATTAGATAAATCATTTACGTATTCGACATTAAAATATCTAGAAAGGGTGGAAAATGAAACATTTTTAACAGGCAACCACGCAGCACAAGGGATATTAAAGTCACCAAAAATAACATAATATTCGCCCTGATATTGGATAGCCTTGTGAATTTTATATTTTATTATTATTATTTTTATTATTATTATATATTTACAAGTTATAAATGTTTCTTGAGGTTCCATTGAGCGATATAGCGACAGATATAATTTCAGCTGCCGAATTTACAACAGGAACAGTTATACAATTACGCACATTATATTTATTAAACCCCCCCCCCATGTTATCGCCCCTTTTTCCAAAGTTTCAATCGCATTTGTATACATTATATCGAGAGTCAAACAATTCGGTAATACAAATTACGTCATATTCATTTAAAACAATATTCCTATAGAACATGCTAGTTTTAGTACACAACCCTCTGACGTTTTGGTAATAAATTCGCAATTTATTATCTATCTTTAAATACTAATACAATAATGCCATACTATCATTATATAACTTTAAATTGTTAAGGTTACAAAAGGAATCAATAAAAGCGATACCACTACTGTAAAGAACAACAAAGCCCGCCAATGCGCAAAAATGAAAACAAAATATCAAATAACGTTGACTTCATCCCAAGCAAGGATAAGAATATGCAAATCTCTGTATTTTTTTTATTATTCTGTAAATAAAAATAAATAGTAGTTCCTAGTTGTTACAAGATTTACAAGATGTTAATCTCAGACTGAGTACAGGGCGCTCGGTATACTTCGAGAAACATTTTTTCTCCGGCTTCTGTTTTATAATCGATGTTGGGTCATAAAATACAGTTGCTATTTCCTTTAGTAATAGCTTTTGATCAAAAAGCTTGATAATTGATGTTTTGCCCTTCCTGTAAATAGCTGTGGTTGTAACACACCCACTGAAACTATGCAAAAAGAGAATAGAACAACAAAATGAATGTTTTTGAAGTTCTTGGGAGGAAAATATTTTGGTTTCCACTTTCCCTCTTCTCGGTTTGACAAATAATATTATGAGATTGATGTTTATATCAACAGACGATTTCACCGCCCTCTTTCTTTATTCCGATATTTTTGTACTGTTACTTACGTCATCTTATCCATCAAACACGACTGTAGAACGTGGCTCATAATGACATTTTACATAATTTAGGTACTGATCACATATGTCTGAGTAAGAGGAGAACAATTGCCACTTGGTACGGTGCAAAAGAAAGCCGACAAAATATCATATAAAAACGCTTTTTTTGGTTTCCTTATTTAGCCGCCATTGAATAAAACCAATGGTAAGGAGCCAATTCGTACTCCAAACGCAAAAGGCAAACAAGGAATGGAACATGTGCCGATCTTTGTGGCGCGACTTATCATCTTTGTCAAAGTATAACAATTTTGTTTCATATTTTTATCACCTTTAATACTCTGTAACTCCTAATGTGTTGATCGTACAGTAAAAATAAGAGATATAATTTATAGGCAATTTAATGTAGACAATTAATACAGAAGTCAATAAAGAGTTATTATAAATAGTTTTCGAGGCACAAGCAAAAAACTAGAAAAAGAGACCTTCACCCCTTCCCCACCGCCGGCTTGTGACTCTCGCACGGGGACTTTAGTATATTCATCTGGACATCTTAAGGAACAACTGTACCAACTTTCAAAAGTACAGGAATTATTTGGTCTAATTGACGATTTTGAAGCTAATTTTCTAGTACTCTTCTTGGTTAGGTAATGTTATCTTCAGTCGTCGCCGTAGAAAGCCGTCCCTCACGGAGATCATCGGTGAGATTAGTGCGACCACGTTAAAACTTATTAAACCGGTTGTTAACAGTGGCACGAAATTTATTCATCGTGAAAGGCCAATCGAAGTCTATCATAACTTTCTTGTTGACTTAAATGACATCGAAAGTCATCAAAAAATCATTGTACGAAAATTGTCTCGCGTTAAATTCATGCTAACGTGACACAGACAATTTTTAATTTGCCGCCAAATCGTAAACAAAAGACGAATTAATAAAATTCACACAATAATATTGGCAAAGAGTTCCATTTTCAAAATTTGAAATTATTTTTTTATTACATCGTTTACAAGTGGCCAGTTCTAAAAACTTTCAGTGTGTTTTGACAATATAACCCAATATACATATGAGATCACCAAATCCTTTACAATAACCGGCCAAGTGCGAGTCGGACTCGCGCATGAAGGGTTACGTACCATCATAAAACACGTTTCTAGTTGGGGAGCTTCCTGGAATTTTTAATTCATTCTTATTTTTATTTATTGTTATAGTGGCAACAGACATACACGTTCTGTGAAATTTTCATCTGTTTACCTATTACGGAATGAAATACAGCCCGCTGACAGACAGACGGATATCAAGTAGGTTACCCTTTGATTACGGAACCCTAAACATATCTCCAATATTTATAATACAATGTTTCTATGCACCATATCTTGTTGTTTTATCAAACTTAGCTATGTGAACACTGGTGTCGGTTTTTTTTTCTTTTTAAGAAAAACGTTACATCTACGCTAGGATTTTCTTCTGTATTGTGTAGGCGTTTTACAAACATAAATTGCACAAGGACAAACATCCAGACCTGTAGCAATTATTTGTAGGTTTATACTTGCTCTTTGCGGAACCAAACCCGTAGCCCTAAGCGCTCTAAGCCACTGCATCATATTACTGTTACAAATTGTAGAAACTGTAGAGCCATGCTGCAACTATATTAATTGTATAGTTGTAGCACGAATAGGTCGGCTCGACCCGGGAAAGACCACGCTCTCACAGAATACCAGCGTAAAATAGCAGTTTAATGTTTCTGTGTTTCATATAGTGGGTGGAGAGAACCGGAGGCCCTTTTTACTGGAAAAGAGGCATTCCATCTTAGTTCTCACGGCTAACAACGCATCTGCATTTTGATTCACAAACCAGGATAGATGTAGATGTCTATGGGCCACAGCAACCACTTACCATCAAGTGGACTGTGTGCTCGCTTGTCACCCTTATACTTTAAAAAAATAATCATGGAGTCATCAAACCAGTTTAGAACTTGTATATACACAATTAAATTTTTCATAATGTGAATAGATTTTTTGGTACGTAAATTATTGTAATGGACGTTAAAGCTTCATGATTTACTGCATTTTCGTCGCCAATATGTCAGATCGAATATATTACCCACTAAGACTAAATAACAGCAATTCGTCCGAACATGTTTTACTCTTTGATCGTAGCCAATTAATTCAAACACTCAATCAATTAACCAAACAGCACTCCGTGAATGTAGCCCTTAATTACTATCCTTAGACTACTAGACATCATCGCAAGGAGTAATAGTACTCTGTGCTAGATATTCATTAAGATTTCTACGCCTTTAATTTAGAACTTATCGTGATTTTATGACCGTATTAACTTAATTTTATTTAGTTGATTCCAATATCTTCACATTCCGATAATACTAATTAAGTTTCAAATTTAAATAACACTAAGTGGGGATTTTGAGACCTATTTAATCAAATGTATGAAATATTAGATTAGGGTAATACTGCAATATAATATAGTTTTATTTTCTTGACGTTGCAAATTGTACACATTATCTATTTATATAAAAATCAACTATGGCATGTATAAAAGATCATCACTTGAGAATAACAGTGGGGTGCAAACTGGCCGAGTTTTCACAATGGGTGGAACAGAGAGCTAGGAATTACGTTACGCAATTTCTGAGCACACTCACAGTAGTGTCATGCTGCAGCTATATAATTGTAGCATGATTGGGTCGGCTCGACCGGACAAAGACCATATCATCATCATCATCATCATAAGTGCAACTCTTCATAAGTCCTCTGCTGAACATAGGCCTCCCTCAAGGAACGCCACAAAGTACAATCCTGAGCCACCTGCATCCACCTACTTCCTGCATATCTTTCTAGGCCGTCACTTCATCTAGTTAGATGCAGCCCTACACTTCGTTCTACTGCGGATATCCTCATTTCTAAGCTTATTACGCAGATAAACCCCGAGCATAGCCCTCCACATAGCTCGCTGAGCGACTTAGTGCTTCCTCATACGGCCGTCAGTGAAGGACAAATTTTCTGATCCATAAATCATCACTGCCAACACGCACTGGTTCTACAATTTTATTTCCAAGTTTTGAGGTATACTTAACGAGAAGATGTGTCGTAATCTCTCAAAGTTATTAGTTTATCTATATGTTTTGTTATGCCACCATATTAATCTTAAACTTGTATTTAATTTATTATTAAAGGATAATTAATGCCTCAACATTGTTTCAGAGAATAACACCTACCTCATTACGGAGAATTTCCCTTTCAAAATATTGAACTCCACTTGATTATTATTATAAAATTTAGAAGATTTAGATCCTCATAGCAGTTAATAATTAGGCTGTTGTTAAACATATCCAAATGGTATGATTGAAAAATAATTATTCTTACGATAATCGTATAAATAAGAAAAATAATTATCGTCCGATTATGGTATGAATAGACACTCCCAATGGCTGTCGCCAATCATACGATAATCGTTTGTCAAATAATAAGAAATAATCTTATTTGTAATTTTTAAGTCTTCTCAGAATATACTCATGTGTAACATTGCGAAGTTTTTGGCAGATTTTAACGTCAGCTTAACCTAGCGGACAGTAGATGACGACAGTATATCAAGTTCTTAAGGCGCCTGAGTGAACAAAATAACTTAAGGTTCATCAGCATCGGAGTACTTGTCTGCTCATTTCCACTAATACTTTACATGCTCAGACAATTAATATATAGGTACAAAGTTATATCACACCCTTAAATCATTATTAAAACGATAAAACAGGAGCAACACTCCGCCGTCGATCAAGTTCCTGCCAAAACTCCCATACATAATTTTATTTTCAAAATAAATTTTACTGCCCAGTGTCACATAAAAAAAAAATCCGCAAAACTTTCTGCGTGACCGTTACGCGTTACGGATTGTATTTTGACTTTATGCGTATATTATAATTTATGCGTGTGACTGTGACATTTTGCACAATGTTTACGGAACATAAAGCACGTAATACGTCTTTTAGGATAGGCCATAATCTTTTGTTCGAAATACCGAAACATACTTAGAACGTTTTACATTTCTATTATACCTGCTATTATGCTTGCCCTATTGCTTCCCATGAGTGACATAAATGTTCACAAGGGAAATGCCAGGATATCTATGAAAGTCTTCATACTATAAGTACCAAAACATTTGCCACTTACTCAACTATGTTCCGTAGGGCTATGTCGGTTACTCTGGTTCTACTATGAATTATTTCGAAAACTATCACGCAGATAAACTCTGGTGAGGGCTACGTCACCATAAGTCAATGAAAGACTATGCCTCAGTTCCCTATGTCATCACTGGCAACACACGCTGGTTTTTCACTTAATGATTATAACTTGTATAAATTTAAATGTTAAAGGTTTTTGAGTATTTTTGGTCTATATTATGATATGACAAACGAGGCCATGGACACAACATGTACAATATTTCAAACAATTGACTGTCTCCTTGTTCCAGCGGTAGTGGGCGCGGTTGTTGATCACGTGGTATTGGGATCGAAGTCGGACAAAAATCACTTATTGCGTTTTTCTGTCAATAATTCTCCTAAGCACGTGAAGTTTGCAGTGTTTCACTCCCGCGCCTCGGGAAACATAAAAAGACGTTGATCCTGCACCTGATCTCCCTCCGGTCATGATTGTCTTATTGTCATCTCTTCAGACTATGAGAGTGAAGAAATGGAAAGTGTACCTGTGGCAGGTGACAGAATTATGGTGCACGAGTGCGCATACACTCGTGCACTATAATTCTGTCTTGCGCAGATGTCTTGTGTCCGTTGAGACTGTGAGCTCCGTGACCATAATTCGGTCCGTAGGACATTGTCTCAAACAAAGAAAACTAAAAGCGCGTTGTCTGTAGATAAATTAACTCAAATTAAAAGTTACATAAGCGGATTACCAATCCAAATCACTTAGTGTTTGTTTGTTTAGTGAATTATTCAAAATTTGTGGCCCACCCTGGGAACCCAGGGAATATATCTATTAATGTGGTATAATTTAGATTTTAAATAATCATTATCATCATCATCATCATTACAGCCCTTCACAAGTCCACTGCTGAACATAGGCCTCCCCCAAAGAATGCCACAAAGCACGGTCCTGAGCCACCTGCATCCATCGACTTCCTGCATATCTTACCATAATCATCAAATACCATTTATTCTACACATTTTAAAATAAAAGATTAGAATATTCGGAAGAATAGCCCGTATAGACAGACAAACAAATATTTTAAAAATGTTTACTAATGTTATAATGGCATGTAAATAACCACCTCGTCTTGTTACGGCCTACGGCTGCTCTCTTAAAGGATCAGACCTTCAGGGGCCCATGAGCTGAAGTCCTCCCGAGCAGACGTAGGTCGGGCTCAATGTGCCACGTGGAATCTCTCTAATTACACTAAATATATGGGGGAGCGTTATACTACGGCCAGTCGACCGGAAGGAATTTAGCGGAGTTCACTTACCTCTATCCAAGGCGACTGGTCCCTCCGGAGTCGGTCAGGTCGCATGTGGTTGTGTAGTGCAAGGGAAAGAATGGTGATGTGGTGTGTATCTGGGTGTGACTGATGGTGATTGAACCTAGACCTTAGCCGTCGGCAGCAGCCCGAGCGTCGACACCGCTCCAACTTGAGGGGGCCTTTCGAGGTTATCCACAGTCACTTTCTTGGTTCACCACGATGACAGTCACTTAACTCTATCGTACTATTAACTAGCTTACAGAAGCCACTAACTATCGCGGGGTAAGGTTACCGCACAAAACACGCCCGGAGTTTCTGGGTCAAAGGTCACTACCGTTTCGCGTGGCAACAGATAGTTCTAAATACAGAGGCCGCACTAGCTTATATTGTCGAATGCACTTATACAGATTCTGAGTCGGACCCAATAAGTCCCGAGAAAGGCTATCCAAACAGGGAATGCGCGTTATAATTCCTAGACAGGATATTTACTAGACGCCCTAACTATTCCGCGGTTCCCGCACAAAATTAACAGCGTGCAAACATTAGCACATCTGGCAGATGACTGACTCGCTTGCGACCCGCGCGCCACTGCCACGCTCGGAAGAACTTCAGACCGGAATCGTGCCGAGCCGAGTGACATCTGGTGTCGATTCCGACAACAGAGTTTTGCGCGAACAAACCCCCGTCCCGGACATAAGGATTTAGGTCCGCGAGCAAACCGGTCAGCGGGACAAAGTCGAGACTGCAAGTTGCAAGACCGAATCTACAACCAAACTAGGCCACCTTAGGCAATCCATTAGGTCTTGCAACCCTAATCAACGCCTCAAAGATATCCCTAATGTGGCAAGCCGGAGGGTCAGCCTCCACTGGATGCCCCTCCTGGGCATCGCAGCACTTTAATAAGTCCTGTACTGGACAGAAGTCCGACGACCTCTTTCAAACACCTATCTGTGCCCCTATGAATAGTTCCGCAATCCGACCGGATCAGCTCTGCCAACAGCGACGCTACACGAAGCTGCCCAGACAAATTTTGTGCCAACAGTTGCTTCAGTGCAGAGCGCACCCACAAATTCCACATGAACGTCGTCTGTGGAGAGCCAAACGAAACGCACAGATAGTCCCTAGTATGAATTTTCAACAAGTAGGCCTAGCCAGGCCACCCACCATATTATCATTTACTAAAATAGTGCGGCAGCTGATTTCAATCTGATAATCTCCAAAACTAGCCAGCCTGTTAGACAAGTAGTCCTATGCTCATATTTCAACTAATTTTTCAAAAGCATCAATGTTCAACTACAGAATTAATTCAACCAAATTAATCACCGATGCGCATAGGTCAACTTGCAAATTAAACAAAACAATAACGTAAGGGACAGCCCTACTTCTTAGAAAACAAAAATGATTAAACACTATCATAAACATAAACATAATTTTTCAAATAGTGCGCCATTCAATTTCAGATGAATTCAAATTTTCCTTTCAGCAAGCAGACGCAACAACCAAATACAGTGATTAAATATATGTACAAAACACATGCAGTAGCATTTAAAGGAGTAGATTAAATTCAATTCTTTTAATTTAAACCGCTACAAATAGGAGAATTTCGCGGAAAGCCCAAAGCAATTTTTAATTTTAATTCAAGTATTTTTTTGACTAAGTGCTCGACCAAACCAAATCTAATACCCCTTGACAGCGTGATTCAACGCTCCAGAGGGGCCCTAATCTTCCCACCACCAAGGGGAGGCCACATGGCGTGAACCCGAGATCGCTAACAGTCGCCACTCGGGTTGTACGCCTTCACTGAGGCCGTCGGCAACAGAACATTTTGACAAGTGGACTGTTGACGGCTTAAGGCTCAGTGGAGGCGGCCCTGGTGGGACCTAAGGCGGCAGCTAGACAGGGCCGCCTCCATCAAATGGGGAACAGTGGTACACCAGTCGCGGCCACTCAGCTAACGGAAGTGAGAAGGGTCCAGCGGACCGATGAGTGGCCGTGAAGTTCCTCTCCACACGCTGAGGGGGGGTGATGACACCCTCGCCCCTGGGGGAATTACCCCCCGACTGGTCGGGTGAGGGACTCCTTTCAAACTTAGGGGCCTGGTGGCTGGCCGGCGGGCGCCGAGAGTCACCCTGCAGAGGGCGTGGCTGAGCGCCCCCGCCCGTGGGGGTCGAGGGCCTGGCAGAGCCCCGAGAGGAGACGCCGTTCGCACCCAGGCACAAAACCGCATGGTGATTGCCCTGGCAATGCAGACAGGGCTGTCGATGCGGACAGTCTCGATGGAGGTGCCCTCCCAGACATGAACAGCACCAGCGGCGCTCCTTAGCGATAGTTCGCCTCGCTGGAACCGGCTTACCTAATAATTTCGGGCACGACGTTACCCGATGATCAGACACTCGATAATAGGAGCAGGGGGGGGGTTGACGACGACTTGCCTGGCGGGTTCAGCCTCTCACTGGGCACGTCTCGTAAGTCGTCAACGGTGCCCGCCGCGTTCTCGATCTGCCGGCACTGCTCCTCTAAAAACCGCAACAGGTCATAGAAGGGCGGAATATAGGAGGCCTCGTCCCCGCCGTACCTCTCCTCAAAATGGATTCGAAGGTCGAGAGGTAGACGGGACAGCACTATGCGGAGCAACAAAAAGGCCCATTCGCCCACTGGTAAACCCAGCCGCCTCAACGTATTACAGGCCACCAAGACTGGATCCAACAGGTCCGGACGCAGTCTGGCCCGGTCACTAAGCAGCGGGAGGCTTAGAAGCTGCTTAACATGTTCGTCCGCAATGCGCCGGACGTTGGCGTATCTTCTGGCTAGGAGGTCCCGAGCAGTCTGGTAGGCGTCGTCCGACAATCTCAAGTGGCCGACGACGCCCAAGGCCTCCCCCTCCAGTGAGGCCAGGAGGTACGCCATCTTTTGGCTCGGGGTCAGGTCACTCCGGGCGTCCACTAGGCTGTCGAAAAGACCAACGAAGGTCAGCCATTCGGAATGGACCCCGGAGAACTTTGGCAGGTCCAGAGTTGGGAGTCGTCCCAACAGCTCTGGCTGAAGCTGTTTCAGAGAGGACTCGGACAGGTCACTCATCCGAGCTTCACGCGCCTCCTCGGCATACCTGCCTTCGGCCTCGATCAACTCGTCCGTGAGCCACAAGAACTGCTCATAGTCCGCGAAGCAGGAGTCCAGGACTCCCTTCTCCACATCCGAATCCTCGAGCTCAGCGTAAGCCTCCTCCACTGCGGCCCTTCGAGCATCCACCTGCTCGAACTGCTTCATCAAGTTATGGACCCTATCCGGTCGACCTATCAAAGCATGGGCGCTTGTGGCCCAGCGTAGCTCAGTCCGCAAACAACGGATCAGTAGCTTGGGCGATGTCATCACTATTAAATGTAAATTACGACGCGGCTTGAGCACAGATTACAAAGATAACAAACAAAAAATACAACAAAAATTTACAGTTAATAAATGCAGTTCCTATCAAATCGCGTTGAATAGAAATTACACAAATACGAATTACTACGTATCAACCGAATACAAGTTAGCACAAAAGAAAAGCACAAATCAAATTAACAAATAACAAATACTAGTGCGATATAATCAAGTTAAATTCAAATGGCGCAAATACCATTACTACTCTTTAGTTCAAATACAACTTACAGTATAAACGAAGATACACATCACGGTCGATCAACAAAAAATGCCTAGCTCGGAAATCGACCCTTCGATAAGTAATCCACTACAACTATCCGAAAACGATAATTAACCGATTACGTAAAAATAACCATATACCTACATGACGTATCTCTCTAGAAAACCTCCCGCTTGCACAACCTAGGGCGCGGCTTTTCAAATTACCCTCTAACCAAAAAAAAGGCAAGCAACAAAGCAACAAAGGAAAATAATTCTATTATTACGTACAAAAAAATATTTTTACGTATTACGGACGGGCGTGATTGTAGATGCAAATTAAACCAATCACACCAACGCTCCCTGCCACCAAAATTGTTTAATGTTTATCAAACACTATAGTCGGGATCGACCGGGAATCGAACCCGGAACCACGCTCTGCTACCAGTTTGTTACGGCCTACGGCTGCTCTCTTAAAGGATCAGACCTTCAGGGGCCCATGAGCTGAAGTCCTCCCGAGCAGACGTAGGTCGGGCTCAATGTGCCACGTGGAATCTCTCTAATTACACTAAATATATGGGGGAGCGTTATACTACGGCCAGTCGACCGGAAGAAATTTAGCGGAGTTCACTTACCTCTATCCAAGGCGACTGGTCCCTCCGGAGTCGGTCAGGTCGCATGTGGTTGTGTAGTGCAAGGGAAAGAATGGTGATGTGGTGTGTATCTGGGTGTGACTGATGGTGATTGAACCTAGACCTTAGCCGTCGGCAGCAGCCCGAGCGTCGACACCGCTCCAACTTGAGGGGGCCTTTCGAGGTTATCCACAGTCACTTTCTTGGTTCACCACGATGACAGTCACTTAACTCTATCGTACTATTAACTAGCTTACAGAAGCCACTAACTATCGCGGGGTAAGGTTACCGCACAAAACACGCCCGGAGTTTCTGGGTCAAAGGTCACTACCGTTTCGCGTGGCAACAGATAGTTCTAAATACAGAGGCCGCACTAGCTTATATTGTCGAATGCACTTATACAGATTCTGAGTCGGACCCAATAAGTCCCGGGAAAGGCTATCCAAACAGGGAATGCGCGTTATAATTCCTAGACAGGATATTTACTAGACGCCCTAACTATTCCGCGGTTCCCGCACAAAATTAACAGCGTGCAAACATTAGCACATCTGGCAGATGACTGACTCGCTTGCGACCCGCGCGCCACTGCCACGCTCGGAAGAACTTCAGACCGGAATCGCGCCGAGCCGAGTGACATCTGGTGTCGATTCCGACAACAGAGTTTTGCGCGAACACGTCTCATTAAAAGGCTGTTATTTGGATGTAATTGACAGAAAAATTTAACTTAATTTATATTATATGTATATATATATATATATATATATATATATGTGTGTATGTGTGTGTGTGTGTGTGTGTGTGTGTGTGTGTGTGTGTGTGCGTGCGCGTGCGCGTGCGCGTGCGCGTGCTTGTGTGCGTGTGTGCGTGTGTGCGTGTGTGCGTGTGTGCGTGTGTGCGTGTGTGCGTGTGTGCGTGTGCGTGTGTGTGTTTGTGCGTGTTTGTGCGAGTGTGTGCGTGTGTGTGCGTGTGTGTGTGTGTGTGTGTGTGTGTATGTGTGTGCGCGCGCGTGTGTGCGTGTGTGCGTGTGTGCGTGTGTGCGTTTGTGCGTGTTTGTGCGTGTGTGTGCGTGTGTGTGTGTGTGTGTGTGTGTGTGTGTGTGTGTGTGTCTCACAGAATACCAGCGTAAAATAGCAGCTTAACACTGCTGTTTCGTTTGGTGAGTGTAGGGAACCGGAGACCCTTTTTACTGGAAACGAGGAATTCCATCTTAGTCCTCACGGCTGACAATGCATCTTTATTTTGATTCGCAAACGATGATAGATATAAATGTCTCTGGGTCACAGCAACCACTTACCATCAGGTGAACTGTGTGCTCGTTTGTCACCCTATCCTATAAAAAAAGGTAACCAGTGACCATCTTAAAACGTTTTGCCAATGAATATAACGCTGCTAAGTGGCATTTTACATTTTTTATAGGATAAGGGTGACAGAGCAAGACAAAGCAAGTCTCCGGTTCTCTAGAATCTACATATTGAACATAGTTATGTTCAATATGTAGATCGTAGAGAACCGCAGTTGCATTGAGCTGCTTTTCTACGCTGGTATTTTGAGAGAGCGTGGTCCTTTCCGGGTTGAGCGGACCTATTCGTGCTACAACCATAATATAGAAGCAGCATAGCTCTACTACGTAAAAACGTGGTACGAAATCCAAAAGAGATCGAGTGGTCTAGAGATTAACGCGAATGCTGCTCATGGAGTCCTAGCTTTGAATACCGGATAGGGCCACAATCAGTTATCTCTATCAAAAATTCTCAGTAGGGGCCCGGAGTCAAGAAACTGGCGGTATTGTACCCTCAAGCCTCGGAAATCACGTAACGCCGTTGATCCTGATCTCTCTCCGGTCGTGGCGGATTACTGTCTCATTGGACTATAGGAGAGGAAATAGCGAGTGCACCTGTGTTTATGTATATATTTGATCACTATAATTCTATCCTGAGCAGATGACTAGTACTCCTTAAGACTGCCCGCTAACTTTCTGACGCAACCGCTTGAATAAATAGCAGCTGTTTCGACTCGTCGTTCACTTGGCGGTCAGCCACCAAAGAGTCTATTTCACCTGAGAAAGCCATGTGTGGGAGCGAAACTCGTGTCATGTTATCGAGGGTGGTGTGTCTTTCCTAGTGTAGTGGTTCTGGGATTAGTGGTGACGACGATAGTACACACAATTGGGAGAGGGCGGGAGGTGCTCTTCAAACTAGGCAAGACACATCATTTTATTTCAATACGCGGAAATAAGCAAATTAAGTTTCAACTACTTTAATAAAATAGATTTCCGCAAAGTATCGCCTGATTCTGTTAAATAACTTATTGTCTGTCTGTCTATCTGTCCGAGCTAATCTTCGGAATGGCTGAAACGATGTGATGAAAATTACGAACAAATTGAGAGCAATGCCAGGATACAATGCTCACTATCTGTTCGTAATTTTAATAATCTCATAAATAAGTTCGTAATTAATTATCTATTCGTCATTTAAAATTTTGATACCTATAGGCATTTTTAAAAAACTTCTTTCCATATCAAAAATGAAAAATTGGTCTTATATCAAAGTTACGCCACATTAATAGATTCTGTTATGGCGAACCCGGGCGGGTAAAAATGCTAGCAAATAACAGACTGTGAGGAATTATAGTCTATGACGCCATTGCGAGCTGGCGGACTTCACTATGCACAAAGCATGGTCCTGAGCTACCTGCATCTATCGACTTCCTGCATGTCTTACTAGGCCGTCACTCCATCTAGTACCCACTAGACCGTCCTACATTTCGCCTACCACACTTCGTTCTACTGCGGATATCCTCATTTCTAAGTTTATCACACAGAGAAACCCCGAGCATAGCCCTCCTCATCCACACATGCTTGAAAAATTTTAAATTGTGTAGAAACCTAAACCTCACGACACCTTCCTTAATAATCTCCCGAAGTCCCAATTTCGGTCACGGCGGGCAGTCTCCAGTTATGTAGCTTCAAAAAATCTTCCTATGCAGCGGTGAAGAGTTTCAGGGATATAATTTTCTTGAAGAATAAGACCACCGCACTGCTGCCCCACGCCTCCGGAGTAGTGCCACCATGAAGGACGGAATTGGAAGAGTTTCTGCAGAACTTCAAATACTGGTTTTCCATCCGCTTTCAGAAGCTCCGCTGTAATTCGATCCTTGCCCGGGTCTTTGCTGTATTTAAGGGGCTGGAGTCTTCTAATCCCGCTCACGCACGGTTATATAATATAATTTTTTTATTATATTTATTATTATTATTTTGTTTAATTGGATTCGCCGACACTATACGGCGGTTTTTACCCGACTGCCCTAGAAGGAGGGTAAAGTTTTTCGAATGTATGTATGTATGTCTAATTCTTTGACACGTTATGTAGCCTAAACGGCTTGGCGGATTTTATCATAAGAGATATCGTTCAATTTGTCTTAGTTGTGGATGTGACATAGGGTAAATTTTCTCTTTTCCGTTACTTTTATACGTAGTCGGATTATTTCAAATTACTGCTTTAACCATTAAACTTGTGTATATATAGGGCATGATATATTTTTTAACAAGCACACTGTACGTTATCGTTTATCCTTTTTTCATTTTATTTTAATCGTAAATTCGTTATTTAATTTTATTTGCTTACAAAATGTCTTCATATCCAAGAAAATCATTCCTTGCAATTGAAAATAAAATCGGTTTAAGAAATATGGCACCGAGTTGCCCCATGGTAACATGCATTTATATATCATCAGTACGAAAATTTGAACAGAATCGCATAAAAAATTGGGGTGGAATAGTTTTCGGTACTCATGCGCCGATTCCTCCTGGACTATAATATATTAACTTTGGCCACACAATACATTTCCGAAAATGTAATGTATGTATTCAAAAATAAACTTGGTTAAAAAAAGAAGTGATATTCAAACTTTAAATACTAGG